>JACEGR010002982.1:0-114860 GCA_014170235.1 Listronotus bonariensis
AACATAAGGAAAAGTGTCAATAAATCAGTGACAGTTAGTATTTGAGAAATATTAAATTGTTTGATGTTGGCTGCTTTCTGTTTGGTTTGACCTAAAACGAAAATTTGATTTAACAACATTTAATTGAATAATTCAAGATTCGCTTATTAATTTTTTTGAAACTTAGCACAAGGGTTTTTCACATTGGACTCTTCAAAAGTTATTTTACATTTTTTCTGTAAAATGTACAGGGAAGCCAATAATTAACCCTCTTAAAATTCACATGGAATTTCCTATGTTTCGTTCAGCGACCCGGTCTAAATATGTAGTTAACATTTCATACTTGTCTCATAATATACAAATATTTTTTTAACAGCGGCCTATACAGGGTGTAAACTGTGGTGCCAAATTGCTATGATGGAATTCTGTTATCAAAATAGGAAAAAGGTCATATAATTAAATTTAATAGGTCCAGTTGCGTATAAAATTATAAAAAATCTGTATAAAATAAGTCAAAAATATTATAACTTGTAAAGAGATTAAATTTTTTTTTACGAAAATGTACGTGTGCACGATAAAAAATGTTTTTTATTTATTTTTGCATGATAAAATTAAGTTTATAAAATACTTTAAAAACAAATTAAAATAGCTCCAATGCCTATTTAAAAATTTGTAAAATAAAAATTTAAAATGTCTCTACTGCATAACATTTTTTTGAAGCTTTAACTGTAATTTTATGCGACATAGACCGAGAAATAGCAGCTATTATTTTATGTCAATTCAGTTTCCGCCAAATAAAAATGCAGAGAAAAATTCACATTTTCTCTGTTATTGCTGCTTAATGTTGTTTTTTAAATAGAATTTTTAATAAAATACTAATTAGTTTTTTTTATTTAGCGAATTGTTGGAATGTGGAAAAAATAATATTAGTTTCTAAAATATTTCAAAAAATTTAATATTTTTTACAATTATCTCGCACTAAATAATAGTAGGTATATCATAAAAGAGATTTTTTTTTGGTAAATACTTCGATTGTATGAAAGTTAATTGGTTTGCAAATTCCCAAAAGACATTTTAAACAAAACCGCGAGTCATCAGGCAAGTGGTTATAAAAAAATGTAATGACTAACACATCAATGGTCTAGTTTGCAAATGTTTAAGTGCAAAAATGAATATTTAAGTTATATAAACTTTAAAGTTTAAACATTTTTCCTAATTTTTGTCGTCTAAGGCTTCGGGCACGATACTAAGCGTAAGCGGCCAGCGTAGAGCGGAAAATGAGAGAGCGCTGTCTTTGGTTTTGATGCGAGAATAAAAATCTTGTTTTTTATAAATCATCCGGCTGTAATATTCCTAAGCGGAAAACTCCTGCCGCTGGCCGCCGAAACGAACAAAATTATCTACGGAGCGCTCTTAGAGTATATTAACTGGTTTAAAGACGCTGTTTACTACAAAATATTGTAGTCATTACCGGCAACATAAAGATATTTGAAACTTTCCGCTTGACACTTACGCTCTGTTATCGTGACCGAGGCCTAATGGTATTTAATAGTATTTAACATGATTGGAAAATGGAGCTTTAATATTAACTAGTGACTTTTGTCAAAGGTATTTAACCATACATGACAATGTGGTATCTGCTAAAGTAACCTATTGTACCAAGATCAAATGAATAAATGAATAAATATTTTATTGACGGACCAAGCCATTTTAAAAATTATAATTAAATAATAATTATAGGTCCTGTTTATATTTATTAAAATAAAACAAGATATATTTTAAGCTACACAGAAAAAAATATTTTCTGTGGAGAAAAAAATACCATCTGCAACTCGTATAAAAGCATATTTCCGGACTTCCGTGTTTGCAGCAAATTCCACCATCGTCCAGAAATATATCGCTTTTCCTACATATAACACAATATACTACTTAGTGCAATAAAACATCTTTAAATATTTTCCAATTGTTACAATATAATTTAATTAAATTAAGAACTAAAATAAAAACACCACTCAAGCCTTTAAATTAAACAAAATGATTTTTGAATTAACAAGATACCTAAGTAAATGTTCAAACTATGTTAGCAAATGAGTTTTCTTTGTGACCTATTTGTAGACTATTAATCTTTTTAAATGATCCATTGCTTTGTATTTGCTGTGACATACCGATATTGGGTCTGTCGGTGAAAATAGAAATGTTAGCTAATAACGCCAATGGATATAATTGTGTTCTTGACAGCATGGCGAAGGAAATTAGTCAAGGCCTAAAGGACTTAATCGGTTTAAAAGAAAAACAAAGTACCAGATAATTATCTGTTATATAAATTTATTTTTGAGTAAATAATCAGGAAGAAAAGCTTTTTTAAATTAAAATTATTGTACATATAAAATTTAAAATCCTTTAGTCATTTTTAAAAAAAGGACAGTTCTTTTGTACCCAGAAAACTTTGTTAAAGAAAGTTTGTAATGCTAGAGGATAAATACTTTTTAGCTTGTTTTTTTTAATACAGTGCTTGTCTTAATTTAGGATCCCCTTCTAACGTTTAAATTGTTTGGTATTTTTTAATGAAACTTTACGCACTTTAGTAAGATAAGATAAACCAAATTTTACACAAGAAAGGACAGATATAAATGTCAAACTGATAGCTGGGGGCCATTTTTGAAAAAAATTAAATAAATAAAAAGAGGTTTCTTGTGGCTCATCATTTATAAAGCTCCCGACGAGTACTTTATAACTTTAAAATACTAAGTCAATACCTTTACCCTTTACCTACTACAAAATGGGGGTACTTCGAAAATTACCTGAATACTTCAATTTGATGGTCATATTTCCGAATCTACTAATCAGCACTCTATCTTTACACGAAAATAAAACACAATATAAAAATTATATTGCGAGGGCTGTATTTTTATTTTAAAGCATATTTATTTAATAACATTAGGTTTTAAAAATTATATCAGCCAAATGACCGCCGCGGTTTCGTTGAGTGATTCGAATTCTACAGGTCCAATTTTCGTTGACATTCTGACACAAATTTGCCCAATTTGTCTGCATATACTCGAGATTTTATGTAGCCCTACAAGAAGAAATCCAACGGAGTTAAATCGCAGGACCTAGGTGGAAATGCCATAAATTAAATGCATTGCCGATTTTGATAATAAGTTTTAACGATATCTAGGCGTTGTTCAATCGTGTAGCATTCCATGATAAAGTATCACTACTGACTGAGTACTCGGCCGAAATTTAACGGCTGTATCACTTTTATCATGCGCTGTTGTCAAACATCGAGCTTAAAAATGGAAAACCCTTTCACAAATTAAACACATAACAGATGTCACGTACTAAAGTTACGGGTAATGTTTAACCACAGATCTGTGGTTTAAAGCCAAGATTAGAGTTGATATTTGCCCTATTTGCAAAAGTAGTACTGTTTAAATCTTACGTAAATTTTGTGTATAAAATATTTGATGGCTCTAGTTAAAAAGTGTAAAATCTCCAAAATTAGATTTTTATGTTATTGAGCACTCTGTTATGGATGTAGTCATGGCCTAAAAAGTGATTTATTTAAATTCAATAATAAAAATACAACTACTGGGACCTTTATTTTACTATTATATTAAAAATAAAAATCGAGATTTTATATTTTAAAACTAGGTCTTTCATTTATTATCAACAATTTCTTTGTAAATGATTTTTAATGCGGTATAAAAAAGTCTGTGAATGTTTAACTTTACCGTTTTTGCAGTTTTTAAATAGTAAATTTAGGTAAGGTCAGTAGTAAATATAAAAAAAACTCAAAAATAGCTAGTAAAAAGGCAACCTATTTTTGACATACAGGGTGTTTCTAAACAAATGCAAAAATTTTTAGGAAGTAATTTATCTTTTAAATAAACAGTTGCGGTATGCGGTCAAAGGTCAACCATTAAAAGGATATCGCAAAAAATTAAACATCGGGTGTTCTATTTAAAATAAGAAAGTTGACATTAACTTCCGGTGTAACCGGAAGTGGTAGAGCTGTCAAATTATAGTTGTATGTCTCCCACTGACTTTATAATGGTGACAAATTTTCAAAAGCGTACTTCCCGAGAAATCGATCGCGGCAGTTCCTGGTGGGACACCTTGTATGCATCGCTTTGCGTTCGCTTTCCAAATCAGGTTTAGAGATTGGTTTAGGAACCTGAAAACTGAAGTGAAGGGTACTGTTGTCGGCAAACTATAAATGGAATTAGTTGTGGACGAGAGAAGGTCATTGATGTGAAGAAAAACAAGTGTTGGTGCAATTACTGAGCCCTGAGGCACTCCAGTATTTACTTGGTAAAAGCTTGAAGAGTGGCCATCCACAATAACTAATATAAGTCGATCAGAAAGGTAACTAGTGAGCCAAGTGCAGAGTTTATTTGAAAACCCGTAGGAGGGTAGTTTATTAAGGCGGTATGCCCAAAGTCGATTGATGAGGTCACGACATTCGCCATATTGGCTAGCGCGGCTGTGACGTCAAGTCGGGCCATTTTCGGCCATGTTTGATTTTAGGCAGATCAGTGGCGTAGAATTAAGGAGAAAACAAAAAGAACTGTATGTTGTAAACAAAATTTATTGGATTATTTTAATAGGCATAACCTAAAACAAAAACATAAATGTGGTTTAAATATTGAAAATTAAAAATTATCAAAGCGACGACAGGACGATGAGGTACCTGGCAGAGCAAAACATTTTCCATGGTATTAATTGTACACAGAAAAACCACAGAATCCTTATGCTAAAATATTAAGATTTAACCAAACGTACCTAATATCCAAAAGTTTATAATAAGGAAGCTGGTGTCATAGTAAAAAGAAAAATAAATTTATTTCGATAATTGTTCCCACCTTTTTAAATATCTTAATAAAACGGTATCTCGGGGTTTTTAAACATTAGCTTTTCAGATCGAATATTAATTTTTGTGTGTAGACTAGAGGGCGATGGGTACACTATTTAAAATTCTCTAAAACTACCCAATTTTTTGTTACTACTCTGTATGTATGTAAACTAGTAAGCTTCTCCATGCTTTCTGCACAAAAAAGGTATACTTAGTAAGAATCGGTCTTGACAACCGTTTTTAAGGTATTCACGTTTTAGTTGTTCAGTGCACCCCCACAGTCTAATTTATCGTAAAAATTAAAAACTATAATATAGCATATTATGCTTAAACTATCATGTAAGGTCAAATAAAGAAACATTACAAATACCTTAATAAGTGACAGCACATAAATAGTTTTTTTATAAAATCAATTTTTTCATCCCAATGCGTAATTATTACCTTTTTATTGAGTAAAAATACATCATTAAACTCAATCCGATTCAACCGATCGGATAAAACTTAGAAACGTGTTCTGATTGATCAATTACGAACGAAACCTTGACATCGACCAATTGAAACACGTTTCTAAGTTCCATACGATCGGTTAAATCCACTGATCTCGATGAATTGCCAATGTTATTACTTGTGCGAAACCAAAGTTACTTTTTCAACCGATCGAATAAAACTTAGAAACGTGTTCTGGTTGGCCAATTTTAGACAAACCTTCGAAATCAAACGCTTAGAACACGTTCCTAAGTTCTACTCGAGCGGTTGAATCGGATTCTGTATAACGATGTAGACTAAACGTCAATAATAAAAAGGCGGTCATCACTTTTGTCTCACTTTCAATTATTCTCCTTTTTGTTGCTCGCACACTGTTTAAACGACGCGTTTAGACAGCGATAGTTGATTGCCGTCCTTACTTGTATGACGCTTGTGGCTTTTTTACTATTAAATTGATCTTAGCCGTAATCATTTTTTTATTTAAAATTAGTAAGTTAATCCATAAGCGTCTAGCGTTACCATATCGTATTGCGGATGAGGAATTCTTTATCAGGCGTTTAAAATTTTGTTTTTGCGCATATGGTAATATGTATTTTATTGTAAATATGCAGAAGTAGATATATTGAAAAGTTAGCCAAAGTAAATTTACGTGTTTTTATTTTTTTAATTGCTACAGCAATCCCAATTTAAGTGATTAATTTATATTGAAAAATGAATGACGCCCCATTTGGTGTTAGTAATCTCTTATGCTATATAAAATTGTTTAAATATTTATGTATACAGGCGAGTAGTAAATAGATACGGGTATTATTTTATTATAACCTTAATATATGAAATGTACAGGGTGGGCCAAATTAAACTTGCACACTTTTTAATTAATAATAACTTTTTATTTGTTGCGCCTATCTTTTTCATTTTTAGAGGGCTAATACGTAAATATGTTTTCTCTAGGATTGTTAATTTTGGTCAAATAGATTTAGACAGGACAGGCCTTACGGGACTTTTTCCAAAATAATGTATTTAATTTCGTTGCAAAGTAATTCTGATTTAGCTACAATTAAGCTAATACCTTTTTCTTGCATAAAAACCATGGAAAATGATTTATTAAAAGCGAATCTGTCAACAATTTAAGGATTTTGAAATTATAATTATTTTTAATAAATAATGCTCCCCGTTAACCATGCATTTTGCTCGATTTTTAAAAAAATAACTTTTTTCTAGTGTTCTTTGAAAATAAAAAATGTAACGTTACCATGGTTATTAGGTTGGATGCTGACCAAACTTAACAGTAATCTAATTAAAAATAAACGTATTAGCCTAATTGTAGATACAATTCTTTTTTTTTGCAGCGAAGTTTAATGCATCATTTTGGAAGTCTTGTAAGTCCAGTCCTGTTTAAATCTATTCAACTAAAATTGGCAAACCTAGAGAAAACATATCTATTTATAAGCCCATTAAAAATGAAAAAGATGGTCGCAACAGATAAAAAGTTATTATTAGTTAAAAAGTGTGCAAGTTTAATTTGGCCCACACTGTATTTTCTTATCAAGCAGGACTTTTTATGAAAAGACACTTTTTTCGTAAATTTAATAAGTAAAAAGTTTCCTTTTTGGTAAGAACTTCCGAACAGTAGCGTAGTTAGGCGTAGGCGGTGTAGGTAGTCGCCTACGAACCGCGTGCCTGGTGGGCCTCGCGGCTATAGAAGGCTGTGAGATGTACACTAGTTAAAAAATAAAGGATACAAAAGAAACATTTTTTTTAAAGGGTTTTTAGATGGCCGTATTTCGCTTAAAATGGTCGTCCTGTAATTAAAAATAAGCATTGTAAACCCTTAAGTTTTTAGTTTTCAGATATAACGATAAAAAAAAAAAAAATAAGCAACGTGTACCGCGCAATTGTAATAAATACGTAAAAAAATTGTCGAAATTTTTACGGTTCTGGTTAGTTATTTAAAAGTTCAATACGAGCACTTCTTACTGAGATATCGAACATGAATAAAAAGAACCTTTTTGTCTTTAACCATCAATATCTCAGCAACTGCTGAGGGCGCAAGAAAATTATGAAGGGTTTGAAATCACAAATAAATTTCCCATAACAATCAGCAACGGTTTTTTTATTATTAAATTTGTTTATTTATTCTTAACATTAATTTAAAAAAGTGAAAGAAAACCAGTAATTTTAGGTGTGCTTTAAGAAGTATAATATGCCCACAAAAATGTTGTTTTGTTTAAATTTATGTTATTAATGTTTATTGGCTTTTTGAAAAATTTGGATTTTTGTTTAATGACTCCAAATTGTTTTTATTAACATTTTCTTCTATAAATTTAAACATATTTATAAAAACAAATGCATAAAAAACTTAGACATTTTTTGGAGTCATTAAAAAAATTAAAAAATCCAAAATTTTTCAAAAAACCGTAGCCAAGTTTTGTGGGGAATTTATTCGAGATTTTAAAACCGTTTTTAATTTTCTAGTGTAATCAGCGGTTGCTGAGACATAAAGTTTCTTTTTTATTCAAAGTTCCATATCTCAGTAAGAAATCGTATCGAACTTAAAAAAAAGAAAATTAAAGCCGAATGAACAAGTTGTCCGGTCCGTGTAGTGGTTAAGTTGGAAAAAAGTTCGTAGACTAAAAAAGAATCGAAAAAATCTTTTCGGTATTCATTAGGGTTGCGCGGTATAAGTTGATTAAAACATTGTTACCATCGTAAGATCTTAAAGCTAAAAACTTTAAGCTTTAAAATGCTTTTTTAAATTTCAGTATGACCATTGTTAAGCCAGCCACTTGAAAAACCTCTAAAAATTTGGATTTTTTTGTAACCTTAAGTTTTTCAACTAGTGTAGTTTATTGGAGGTTCTTTTAACAACTATCATCTCTTAGAAATTCGGAAAGAGATCTCGCAGGTATATGCTCGCTTACGGCAGTATTTTTTTGTGTGATACAAAAAAATTTAATAGTCTGTATTTAAAGACGGGAACTTTTTTTTTTGGTCCTCCACTTTTTTGTTATCTTTGCTGTATATATCATTTCAATAGCACAATAAAATATCTAATGGTACGTTTTTAAAAATCAAAGAGTAAAAGTCACAGCGTGTCTGAAACTACCCGTATAAAGTAGAATGCAACATAAATTCACGGACATAGGTCTTAAAGAAAGAAGGTGCAAGTTTCCGTGCGGGACCTCCTAATGTTTCTTTTCAAACTTCGGCCATTCAATAGATTTTTATTCCGTTTTGGATCGTAAAGTTTCACGAGTCCGTTGTTTTTATTTAAGTTTTGCTAGTGACAAAAAATGCTTAATCGGTGCTTCTACATAAAAATATTTTTAAAAAAGGAAATTAGTTCAAAAAGTAATTTATAGTGTGTATTTAGGATAAAGTAACACAAAGATCCCAATTTTGGATGTTGTGAAGGGTTGCGCAAAGGTTTAGTTGCCCCAACGTTAAGCCTGTTCAAATATCTGGCCTATAAAATTGTATTTCTTATTAAAAATTTTAAATATACATAGAAAATTAAAAATTTCAAAATTAAATAAGAATTAATTTTAAATTAAAAATCCAATTTACCTTTAGAAATTTTATTATTAAGTAATGTTTAATATTATAACATATTATTTCTTAAATATTCCTCTTAAAAAAAACGCTCAAATTAAATTAAATATACAGGGTCATCCAAATTAAGCGTCCGTCATAAGTAACTTCGTTAATACTTGATATACAGGGTGGGCCACATTAAACTTGCACACTTATTAACTAATAATAACTTTTATCTGTTGCGCCCATCCTACACATTTTTCCTACATAATTTTTAGTCTCTAATGGTCTAATAGGTAGATATATTTTCTTTAGGTTTGTCAATTTTGGTCAAATAGATGTAGACAGGACTGGACTTACGAGACTTTTTCGAAAATAATGTATTTAACCTTGTTGCAAAGGAAATGGATTAAGCTACAATTAAGCTAATACATTTTTCTTGTAGACAAACTATGGGAAATAAATGATTAAAAGCGAATATGTCAACAATTTAAGGATTTAGGAACTATAATTATTTTTGATTAATAATGCTCCCCATTTTAAAAAAGAACTTTTCTTTTGTGTCCTTTGAAAATCAAAAATGTGAGGTTACCATGGTTTCTAAGTTAGATGCTGACCAAATTTAACAGTAAATTAATCAAAAATAAACGTAGCAGCCAAATTGTAGATAAAATTAAATTTTTTGCAACGAAGTTTAATGCATCATCATCAAAGTCCCGTAAGTTCAGTCTTGTTAAAATTTATTTGACCAAAATTGGTAAACCTAGAGAAAATATTACTACCTATTAGCTTCTTAAAAATTAAAAAGATGGACGCAACACATAAAAAGTTATTATTAGTTAAAAAGTGTGCAAGTTTAATTTGGCCCACCCTGTACAAAATGGTTTAAATTAAAAGTAGGTACTTTGCGCAAGTTATCCGCCACACTGTGGAAAAGGATGAATGTAAGTTAACTTTAGGTCAAAACTCATCCAAAAACTTTCCCAAAGTGCGGCGGATAACTTGCGCAGAGTACCTACTGATGATGGCAACCTAATTTTTGAGTGGCCACAACTGAGCTATCACTTTGGTAATATATTTTATTACTTACAACCGATCCTGAGGAGTCTCTGCATCACAATACTGCACACTATAATAAATACAGTAACAACAAAGATAATTATAGTTTCACTAAACACCTAAAAACACGATGCTAAATGGGGATTTACTCGAGCGTCATAGAGGCCTTTTGGGTTGCAAAGCTTATATGATAAGAACAAAAAAATATATATAATGTATACTTTATCATCGGTGGGAGAAGCGGCTATAGAATTAACCAAATGTGGTATCCCAAGTGTTTTGGACTCTTGGAATCAAATAGTGATATCTGCCCTGTTACCGGATTCCCAGTTTTGTGTTGTTTGTATTTTTTTCAGTTTTTTAAATGCAATACCTCATTTTATTCTATTGCATCAAATTGAGCAAGTCAAATTTATTGAAGATTAAATTTTTTAAACTCTGCCTCTTTTATTTGTCAAGATATAATAGAGTATACTTTCAGTAAAAAGTAATTTAAAGATATTTAAGAGTTTCAGTATTTTTACTAGCCCAGTATTAAAACTAATAATTTAGTTGGTAAAGTGAGGTAAAGAATGTGTGCATTTGAATATAAATGATGAAATCCTATAAGAAATTTAAAACAAAAATAAACATTAAATATATATTTCCTTTAAAAAGATGCTTCTTGGTTATTTTAAAAGTTTTTTTTTAATATTCGACTCCTATGAATTTAAGCCATTTAATTTAATATTAAAAACAGCTGGTTTAATAAGGAACAAAATATTTTACAAAATTAACTTTTTATACATCTTAAAGAACCCGTATTGCAGTTTATCAAAGTCATTTTATTCAAAACGCGCACGGCGACTTAATAAAATTTTTCATTAAAACTTTTTTAACTTTAGGAAAAGGTGCAGGTAGTAAAATATATATTGAAAAAATAATTTACCGGTTGTTTGGACAATGGTTTTGTCAAAGCAATAATGATTCCTATTTTTCAAGTTTTAACGTGCAATTTCTACATCTAGGTATGTATGTATGAACGTTTTTTTGGGTAAAATTTTGCAACTTAATTTTAAACCATTAATCTTCGATCGATTAAGGTAAAATTTTATATAGCGCCAGCGTGTCTACTTAAGTTCGCACCATATGAAAAACTTTTTTATTATTAATTTTACGAAAAAAATTATAGAATTCTGCATGGTAAGAACTTAAAATGAAACTTAATTTCTTGTAGTGGTATACGAGTAATAATAAAAATTATAATTTTGATTATGAGGAAAGTACCTCTTCTTTTGATAATATCAAAAATTTTTATTGGGAAAAGATGTTATGAATTAAAAATAACATTTAAATATGCAAACCTGTTTATTTTTAAAAACACTTTTTTTTTTAATTTTTCATGCATTAATAGTAAAAATTTAAAGTTATACATGAGTGCATACTTATTTAGAAATGTAATGTGTAAAGAAAGCTTAACTGTCAACATAGCTAAAAGTCACAGAAATTTTATGCCTTCATTTTATAGAAGGAGAAAAAGAGACTTTACCATTCATATTTAACTTTGATGCCAGACTGCTATGATAGATTCCTCTAATCCAATTTATCGTTCTTAAAATTCAAATGTTAAAGATGTAAAAAAATGCTTCGTAAATATCTTTTTAGCTAATTTTATTATAATTTGGCAATGTGATTCAAGGGCTAATATCGCAACAACTTAGTTAGATTTAATAAGTCTATTATTGTCACGCGACACCTAAACTTATTATTGCTGACTATAAAAATATTCTTAAATTTTTAATATGTTCTTTGGATAAGGTAAAAATTAACATTCTTTTTGTTTTTTTATTTTTTTGTTCGTTACTTCTTAGGTTTAAAAAAATCAAAACTTCTTGTCAGGTGTAGGGGGTAGAGTTTTCGTACGTCTCATGTGTAATGGGGCTAATTGCATATTCCTGGACCACAAAAAAGAAGGATTTTTTCTTTTAGAAAGTGAAAACTTGCAGCCCATGTATATACAAAATATATACTTTTACAGATTTTCATAAGAAAATTTAAACATAGCAGTTTGGCAACATAGTTTACTAGCACTATGTATATGTTTTTAAATAAACTAAAAAACTTTTTTCGCAATAATTCTTTTTTAGGATTATTTTTAAATGGCTGTGGATTTTTAAATTTTTAGAACGTGATGTTGTTAAGTATTGAATTGCGCAACTTTATCATAATTTATTCCATCATGTATCTTCTTCAGTTATTGAGATTCTAATAGTGAGCCTTAAATATTTTACACCCTGTATAATAAGACGACGGGAAATTTTCGGTAATTTTTCTTTTCTTTTGGGAATATCTATCTCTAAATCAATTTAGAAGCACGAAGCACACGTACGCGGATAAAGCAGTTAGAGAGAATGTATTCCGGCAAATTTGTGTGTAGTTTACGAGATTTTTGCAAGTTATGTTCCTCGGATTTTATCGAATGGGCCCTTACATAAAGTATAAAGTAAGTTTTTGAAAAACATTTTTAAAGAACATGTAGCATGACAATTTATTTTACGCGTTCCAAAATGGTAAAAAGTTGGACTTTTGTAGAAATAATGTATACCTTTCTAAAAAAGTTTAAATAATTATTTTTAAAACGCAACTTTTTCAAAGCTCATCTTCTACATCGTATCTTTGGAATATCTAACCAAATGGAAAACTTTTTAATTATTAACTTTAATAATTGTTTTTAAATAAAATGTCCTGCTTGATAAAAAAATACATTTCCATAAAAATATTTATATGTTAAATGTACAGGATGGCCTAAAAAATACTAGTATCCAAATCAAAATACACGGTATTTTCTAACCATAGTACAAAACTTTAAAGGGTGGCTTCTTATGTCATTTTATCAGAAAAAGTTTTCATAAACATATGTCCGGAGTTGCTTGGTTTGAATATTCTTTTTTTTAAGTCTGCATTTTATAAACATCTTAAATATTAAGCCAGATACAAAAAAACTTACGACAGTAATAAGATGGATTCTTAGTTGCTTTATAAAAAAATTATAATATCTACATAAGAAGCCAGTGGGGTAAATTTTTCTTTCATTAATATTGGCTCTGGTGCCCAATGAGACACCACTGGACCAAATAAAGTCAATCTAGTTAGAGCCTTAAAAGTGCTTTATCACGTCCAACAAAGAAACCAAATATTTAACTAATGCGTTTTAAGTCTATATAAGATATATTGTAAAATACCGATTTTTTTTTAAACTTTTAACGCCCTGAGTCTCAGAAACTAAGCAACTCCGGATATACATATATTTATAAAAACTTTTCTCCGCAAAATAAAAATAAAAAATCACTTTTTAAAGTTTCCTTCAGTAGTAAGGAAATACCCTGTATGTTATGGGAAACAAGTCTTTTTAAAGTCACCCTGTACGACCAACATACAGATATTTTTGTAAAAATGTATATTCTCATTAAGCAAACCTTTTTACGACGAGGCATATTTTTTTGTAAAGTAAATAATTAAAAAATTTCCATCCAGTAAAAACTTTCGAAGACACGCTGTATATTTCTGAAAGTATGAGTTCAGGATAAACTCTCTTTCACTCCATAAGTACCTAAATATCGGCAAGCGTTCGGCTTTCTAATAAAAAGTGAAAATTGCTCACTTCACAAGTTCTGTATCCTTGGCAGGAGTTTAAGGTGTGCGCATTTAATAACTTTTAATTTTTTGATATTAAAGTTAAAGTAAATATTTATATTTTGTCCGTTTTGTACACTCATGCTATAACAGAGTTTTATGTGCAATATTTTCTAAATATAAAATTGCAATGTAAATAAAAACAACTTAATTTTAGATTTTATATATTGTCATTGACAACCAAAGACATTTTGGTACCAAAGCGTTTAAATTAAAGGATCGCACACCACAGACTCTAGAGTCACTTGATAAAAATCTACTCCTACTCTACTTCAACTCTGTTGACAATCCCGAACCCAGACTATAATGATTAAAATACTGCTACTAGTCATGTTATGTACAGGGTCTTTTGAAAACAGATTTATTGTAATAATAAAATAAATTATAAAGAAACTTTCAAGGAATCGGCCTTGTATATGAAAAATAATTTATTTTTAAAATTATTAAAAACTTTTGGTCATTACCTTTGTTTATCTAGTATCCTAAATAACCATAATGGCATTATTAAAAATAAAATTCAAATATTAATAAGTAAAGATTTTTGGCAGGGTATCTAAAAATGTTATTTCATCGGCTTCTATCAAAAAAACAAGTAAAAACCGCCGGTAAATATTTAAATTATTATAATTTTTCGAGGTTGTATCTCAGAAACGAAGCAATTGAGAAAATATGTTTATAGGAACCTTTCTTCATAAAATGACATAAGACATCATCCTTTTAAAGTTTGGTACCGTAGTTAGATAATATCCCTTATCTAAATTTGGAAACAAGTTATTTTTAAGCCACCTTGTACATCCAATCTTTAAATATTTTTGTACTGTATTTTCTCATCAAGCAGGACTTTTTATGAGAAGACACTTTTTTTCGTTAAGTTAATAATAAAAAAGTTTCCCATTTGGTAAGACACGCTGTACCTACTAGAAAACAAAAGTGATTTATTAGTTGCATGTTTATGGGCAGCAAATAATAATGAGTTCTTTTCCATTGTTCAAGCAAATATAATAAAGTGTTCACACGACAAGCTCTTCCGGGTAATTTTAATATTCTTTTTGCAAAGAGTTTTCCTAAATCAATTCGAGGATAGTAGAACGGATACACGTACGCGGTTAAAGTAGTTAGAGTAACGTATTTAAAAGCGCTAGTGTTTTAATTTACAACATTCCTGCAAATTAATTTTTATCAGATTTTACTAATGATATTTTTAAATAAAGTATTGTATACGGACATTGTATACGGATTTTAGTAATTATGTGTAGAAGTTTTTTTTTAAGTTTGAGAAAGCTAAATGAAAAAAAAAAACACGCAAATAAATACAAACCATTTTGGCTCGGCATATCAATATGACTTCATATTTTTTGATATGCCCCGTATACCACAGTAAAAAAGGGGTTTAAACCATAAAAAAGTGTTCCATATGGTTCCGAACTTAAGTAGACACGCTGTATACAAACTGTCCACGGATTGGGTTTTACAAGAGGACAAAAACAAAAATTTAATTTTATGAAATTATATTTTTCATAAAAAAAAATTACTTGTTTAAAAAATATGAACTCCGCAAAGAAAATGTTAATTTGGTATGCATAATTTGACAAAACTTAAAAAAAAAAACATTATTTTTCACTTAAAAAACTACCCTTATTTTTGCTTTTTAAACAAATGTCATTAGAAAAAATTTATTTGGAATAAAGTTTGTAATAGATAAAAATATTAATGCAAAATATTATTTAAAGTCATAATTTAGCGAAAACTCCTTGATCTTATTTATTGATTGTGTTATGTGGGAAATGGGAGTAAGCAGGTGTTTAAAGCAAACTATAAGAGTTTTTTAGGTCATTTTATAAAAAAATTAAATAAATAATTTTTAATAACTCCATATTCAGTTTCATAAAACTGTTTGATATTCCTGTCACATTAATAAAGTAATTTAAAATGCTATTCTATTGGAAAAAATAATAGTTTTTAGTTTTTGCGCACCACGTATATAAAATTAACATTTTCTCTTGGTGAATTATATTTTTGGTAAAGCAAACATTTTTATCAGAAATACCTTTTTGTCGAAAAATTAATTTTTCGTTTATTTGCTCCTCTTGTGTATCCGTGGACAGTCTGTATATATTTTATAACCTATTGTTCAAAAAGGGTAAAGGTTGGTAGAAAAATTCATACAGTGTGTCTACGTAAGTTGGCGGCAAATGGGAAACTTTATCATTATTAAATTTACGAAAAGAAGGCATTTTTATAAGAACTTCTGCATGGTCAAAAACCTAAAATGCAATTATCAGATATCAACTTGTGTCAGTCATGTACGTACGAGGTTTGGCTAAAAAGTAATTTTTGTTAAAAGTACTTGTATTTTTGCTAGTATCGCAAATTGTTATAAAGAAAAGGTGTTTAAAAATAAAAATTAATTCCAAATGTGCAATTTTATTCAGATCCAAAAAAATTGTTTTAATGTTTTTTCTGCGGAAATCGAGAAAATTTAAGTTTGTACAATAGTTTATTGTACATTTTTCTTGTTTTAATAACAATTTATTTGAAAAGGTTATTTAAAACTGTCCTATGACATTTATAAACATAAAATATAGTGCACTAATTTACAAATCTAAATTTTTAACATTAAAATTGCGTATTTGGACATAAGTTATTAATTCTAAAATTTTTTTCTTTATAACAATTTGCGATATTAGCAAAAATACAGGTACCTAACTCTTAAACAAAAATTACATTTTTGGCCAAACCACGTACATTCTACTGATACAATTTGATATCAGATGATTGCATTTTGGGTTTTA
This sequence comes from Listronotus bonariensis, assembly GCA_014170235.1. NCBI lineage: Eukaryota > Metazoa > Arthropoda > Insecta > Coleoptera > Curculionidae > Listronotus > Listronotus bonariensis. The sequence continues at coordinate 16,378 of JACEGR010002982.1, forward strand.
GACCATGCAAAACTTGTAATTAATAAGAAAAATATTTTTCGTAAAATTATTAATAAAAAGTGTTCCATATGCCGCCAACTTACGTAGACACACTTTATGGTTTTTTTATTTTTTTTATGGAGAAACACCAACTTTTTATACCGTTCTTTATTGCTAATAAATGCCGAATTAAAAAAACAAATTATTGTAAAAAATAGAGCACTGTTTATACATTTTTAAAATATTAATACCCAAGTAAAATATACTAATAAAATATGTTTTAATTGATAAAAAAGCGTATCATATAATAACAAAAACCTTTTTTTCTAAATACAATACAAATGATAAGTTATCAAAGAATACTTTTATCTATTCTCGTTTTAATGACTCTCTTTATGGCATATTTATTACTGTACAGCTGTAATAAAATTTTATGCATCATATCTGCGAAAAATTCATAAATAATATACACTACACATTTTCTAAAATACATTCTCTTTTACGAAAATGCTATACGTGTGTCCCGCACCTACGAAACTGATTTAGAATTACAATTTGCAAAAGTAGAATAAAAATTATTCTAGAGCGTTTGTCGTGTGAACACTTCATTATAGTTGCCTGAACAATGGAAATGAAACTCTTTGTTAAAACGAAAATATAGCGATACGTTTATCGCGATGCATGAATTACTATTAAATCCAAATTTTGTATTTCTTTTTAGTAATTTCTCTTTTTAAACATTGTTGAATTTCTGTAAAAAGTCCGTTTACATAATTAAAAATATAGTTTAAAAAATATTAGCAAAAAAATATTCTTTCCAAGAAATGAATATACAGGGTGTCGGCTAATTAATAGTACACAGAAAAACCACGGCTTTCTCATGCCCAAATATTAAGATTAAACCAAAAATTTAATGGGTCAATAATGAAATAGACTTCATAATAAGAACCCTTTAAAAACCTTTGTAGAAGGGTTCGAAGGTTCATACCGCCATATATAGTCGGCACTTTAACCCAGCCTGTCAATGTCAAATGTTTTGGATATCGAACTGTCCGCGCGCGTCACTTTTTTGTTGGACAAGTTTACTACAATGTTTTACATGCAATTTTTAAACATTGGGCCTAAAATGGTAAAGGTTATGGTCCTAAAACCATAAGGCTCGAACATATGTTCAGGTATCGGACTAGGTGGGTTGCGTGACTTTACTCTTACGATTTTTAACATAACAATGTTTAAAAATTGCATGTAAAACACTATGTTGTCCGACACAAAATTGACGCGTTTGCCCAGTCCGATACCCAAAACATTTGACATTGACAAGCTGGGTTAAAGCGTCGCTTCTATATATGACGGTATGAATGTTCGTGGTAGGCTTGTCAAAAGGATCCCTTCTAAAAATATGTTAAAAGGGTTTTTATCATAAGGTTCATTTTATTATTTGCCCAGGCACTAGTATTCTGTCATATGCTTTTTGGTTGCACTAAATTACTTAAATGCAAATATTTTAAAAATGGTTGTTTGAGTAGAGTAGAGACAAAGTATAGCTGTTTTTGTAAAAAGCATGGGAGATTACACTAGTTTACTTAGATGGCGCATACACAGTAGCACAAAAATGTTGAAACCTCATAAACAAAGATTTAAAGTACTTTAGGTAGCACTTTCTAAATAACACATAAAAATAAATATAAAATTTAAGAAGCTTATGTCAAAAAACCCCGATACCGAGTTTTATTCAAATAGTTAAAACGTAAAAAAATATATGAAAAAATTTTTTTTTTTTAGTTTGACATCATATATCTTTCTTATTATCAATTTTGGATAAAGGTATGTTTGGTTTAATCTTATTATTTAAGCATAAAAAATAGTTGTTTTTTGTGTACCATTAATTAGCCTATATATTAAAAATCGGTCAATGTTATGTAAAAATAACACTGCTTTACATTACTAAATTTAGCCATAAAAAAAATATAATAATAAAATGTTTTGGTCTACGAAACTGCGTTTTTACTTGTTTAAATTAACGCATATCCTTAAAATTGCTTTTGTTCAAATTCAATTTTGAGATTTAAAAAAGTAGATTAGACCAAAAAATGCAAATTTTGTTTAAAATTTAAAAACAAAAAATAACAAACAGCAATTTTAAATTAAAGTTAATAAACCCGCAGGTTTGTTAAACAAAGCGCATTTCTATTTTATTAAAGAAATAATTTAATTAAAGGAATGTATGTTATATTTTATACAGTTATGAAAACTGGGTCTCTACATGCAACAAAATCTTTTACAAAATAAAATAACTATAAATAATAATAACTTGTATTAAATTATTTTACCAGTTACTTGCAAAACAGCACAAGATCTTAAAGATATAATTTTTTTTAAGTTAAGTTACATTATTGCAGCGTTTTTCTACGTATCCTTTACAATATTATGTAAAAAGCAAGTCTAGGTTATAACTATTAGCGGTAAAATTTAAACAAATAAATATTTAACTATTAGGAATTTTTTTAGAGAATTGTTTATTCTTAAAAATCAATAATTAAATTGCGTATATACCGGATGCCAACGAAAATACTTTTTGGCTGCCATTTTTTTATAAGTTCAAAGCAACGCCAATAAAAAAGTTTAACAAAATAAACTTGACTTTGTATTTTTCTGAAAGTAGGTAAAAAATAATAAGTATTTTTAGAGTGAGTTGGCACTTTAAATAAAAATATTAAATTTTATGTAAATAATTAATTGGACCAAAACTTGTTTTAAAGATATTGAATTTTAACGTAAAATAGTCTGTAGAATCCACAAATTAAAAAATATATATGGTGTTTCATTAAAAACGTAAAATTTTCAACCATTTTTGTTGAAAGTCGAAGTCTTAAAAGCTTATCATATAGCTATAAAAATGACTTGTCTAAAAGTCCTATCCAAAAGTAATCTCGTAGGAAACCGGTATTTGGTATTCTTGTGGTAAATTTATGTACTATAAACTATTCTAACTACTTTTTACTTGGATATCTAGCAAGATTGCTTTATTAGAATTTGCTACTCTGTTATTATAAATTTTACTTTTTAAGAAAAAAAAGTTTTATATTGTTTTTAAATTTTAAACAATATTCGTTTCTGCTTTTTATGAAAATATAGACAAATATTTTTCTTTAATTTTTTTACTCATTAAAATATATTTTTTTCCTTATTATAAACCTAAAGGTTTAGGCCCAAATTTCTTAGAGCCGCTTTTACAGTACCGTGTTAATTCTTAGTTTTTTACACTTTTAACCAGAAATAAACCATACCTTATTAAAATCAAAACATTAGATATGTTAAATAGTGACATTATGTGACATTGGCAATTTTTTTAGCTAAAACTTTAACTATATGTTCTTTAACTCCTAGGTTATAGTTGCTACGACATTGTAAAGGCGGCTCTTGGTAAAATATTATTTATTTACGGTTAAGAAAACTAAACCATTTACAAATTTGGCACAATAAGGACAAAAAGTTACTTGTTAGTAAAGTAATTTAAAAATTTACAAAACAAAGCCTTATTGTATTTAAACGAAACCATGTTTAGAATAGTTAAACTGGCGTTTTAGTTTAATCCCAGAGGTACTAAAAAGCACGTCTCCATTTAGGCTATAAAATACCCAACAAAACCAAAATGTTTAAAATTCTAAAAATCAGTAACAAAGAACAAATAGTCAGAGAAATCGTGCATAGCATTCGTTTGTGCATTGTTTTTTAAATAGGATATACCGAAAAAACGAAACTTTTTATTATTAATTAAATAATTTAAGGTTTAGAATTTTTGAGTTGGTATGTGTTTATTGCATAATATTTATAATTATTTGCTTAAAAATGTTTTAGTTATTTTAATACCTTTTTAAATTTTATTTTTATAACTAGTTTAAAAATTAAAATTTGGGTTTTTCAACTTTATAAATTGTGTACCTCAAATTTAAAAGAGTATTTTGGTATTGTACACTATACACATTTTAACATAATTTAACTAAATATGACTTGCACTTGTTTTAAAATAAAGAGTCTTAATTTATCAAAATTTATGGTAAAAATTTAATTAAAAAAATAGGGTATTTAAAAAATATTATTATATACCTTTGTGTTATTTTTTTTTTCAAATTTTCTTAAAACGTTGCGTTTGGAAGTGCTGCATCAAATCGAAGAAAATATGGATCAATTTATATACACGAACATAATAAGGAATGTCATGTTTTTCTAAATAAAGAGCTATGTCCCTTTAAATCGACTTTTTAACAGGATAACGATTCCAAAATTCGAAAATGGTCACTGAATTTTTAATAGACGAGAAAATACAAGTTCTTGAGGGGTCATCACAGTCTCCCAAGAGAAATTCAATGAAAAACATATTGGATTATGTAGAAAAGCAAAATAAAGGTAAAAGTTATCCAAATAAGAATGAGTTTTTAAAGAAATTAAAATAAAATGGAAAAATATTGATTCTTGAACATCAATGACTTTCTGAAGTCCATCCCAAAAAGATGCCAGGCGGTGATATAATGGTTATGCCACAAAATATTCGAATGATTGTAACTAAACAAACATAAAATATTTTAATTTAATAATCTAGTGTATTAATGATTACTTTTTTTAATTTGTTTTTAAAATTAATGTAGTAAAAATATTTAAATATTGCTTTGATTTTAAAAACGGTTACTTAAAATAAACAAAAAATACATGGTAATCTTTCAATAAAAGTCCCTAAAATTAAAATAATATTTAAAATGTCTTTGTCTATATCTTTTGCCAATTACTAAATATTTTTACTTTTACTTTCCCAGTTACACCTCTCACTTTGTATATTCCATGTATTTTCTAAATACATACAATAATGCAGAACCTTACACAGCTACCTTATAATTTAAATTTAAAATTTTAATTTATTAATAAACAAAAATACACTTCCTTTTTAAGAAATTTATTTTATTAAAAAAAAAATATATTTAAAACACATAAAGGTTTTAAAAGACCCTCGAGATTGCTTATTGATAAATATTTTCTTTGCCCCATTTTACACTTTTAAATCAAAAATACAATTTCTTTGTTGTCATGCTTTTTACATATTATAAAACAAATAAAAAGACTTACGGTTATAAAAGAGTCGTTTAAAATTTTATATTTTTCTTGCTTTTTATTAAAGATTTTTTGTAAAACCTAAAACACCTTTGATATAACTTTTTATGCTGATGCAATTTTTATGCTTACTAAAGTATAGAAATACTTATTAAATTTTTTTTTTGGGTCATATGTAGGCGTTTGCAAGTTAAAAACATAAAAAAAAACAATTCCTTAAAGGTACAATTAAATATATATATATATATATATATATATATATATATATATATAAATTGGTTGGCTTAATTTGCTGCATTTAAGTTTTGGCAAGAAATATTTTTAAAAGTTTATAGAGATACATAAAAAAATTTTTTAATGTTTAAAGTGTTTTTTTTATTTTACACTATTATTATTTAAAACCCCAGAAAAAATCACATGTCATTAGTACATTTTAAAGTAATAAGAAAATAAACATTGACTGTGATGAGTTACTTTTACACACTTAACATATTGTCTAACTCATTGAATTGGATTTGTGTTATTTTGCTACATTCTCTAGTATGCACAAAAGATATTTTTCGAAGACCGTTAAAAAAACTGTAGTTCTTTTTAATCGTTAACATAAAGATAAAGTACTTCATTCTAGTACACTACATGAAGTGTTAAAAAAAAACCTTTTTTAACATTTCAAAGCTTTTTCACACTATAAATTAGTGTTTTGTTTCCATGCCGAGTACAATAAACTTAAATAATAATTTATGCAATGTAACAGTAAACGCGACATTAACTTAACCAAGCGGTCAAGTTAACTTTGATTTTGTCATTATTTCTGTTAGTTCATGTGTCACTTAGTTTTAAAATTTGATAGTTTGCGAATAAATTTAATAGAAATTATTTAAAATTAATAGTTATTATAAATTTGGATGACTAAGAAATTTAAAAGAAATTTCTACTGTTTTGGTATTATTTTTACAAAAAGTAACTACATACAATTTTCTAAAATTAAATCTCGGCATGGGTATAAAAAGGATAATTGTTTCTTAAAAATTAGAAGGCTATAATTTTTTTTGCAATATGATGGCTGTGCTGCAAAAATTAAAATTAATAAGTTTAAATAAATAAAACATGTATAAACTGGTAATTTGGAAAATTTTATATGGTCGTAGAAAAATATAGTACGTAACACATGCATAAATTGTCTTTTTTACTAATGGAATTGCCGCACTCGCCCAACGGCTCGTGCTGTCAAACTTCCCATTCGTAAAAAAATATCACTTTATGCACTTGTTACATAAATTACTATTTTTAGATTTATTTTCATTGTTTTGAAATCGCCGAAACCTAAAATAAACCCTTTTTTTCTTTATAATTTTATAATCACAAGACATGGATTTACCTATTTTTTAAAACCTTTTTTTTACTTAATTTTTTAAAAATCATTATGGAAAACACTATCATATTGGTATTTGTGCACTTAAACAAAATCACAATATATTTTTTTATCTTTGGTCGAACCACGAAACTAAAAGCCTAAATACTAACGTACCGTGGATGTCTTAAGCGAGGTAAGAGGGAGTTTGTTGACACGGGACTTAAATACTTCAAGATTTGGAAGGGGGGAAGGAAAGACCTCCACGGGCAGCAGGTTCCACATTCTAGAAACTCTAGGGATAAAAGAACGAACAAAGTGGGAAGTTCGGTGCCGGTACCCTACCGAATGATTTCATATAAAAGAAATAATAAACCCTTTTATATAAGGTATTATTACGTTCCTGTTAATTTAAACTTTTTGACGTTTGTGTTGGGGAAAGAAGGATAAAACCTTAAAAAAAATTGACGTGTAAGTGAACTAATAACGAAAAAATACGAGGGGTTTGTTTTAATTAAAATACAGGGCGTCTTTAAACGCTTTGAACAAAATGCTACTATAGACTCCTTGGGCCAAAATACAACGATCTAACGTAATTTACCCTAGTAGAAAAGTTAATGATTTGCGAAATACAGAGAATCAAAGTTTTTATTTTATTTATTTTAAACTATTTTATTTATTATAAATTTTACAAAATTCAGTATTTTTAATGTAAAAAATAAAAGTTACTAATATTTTTGCTGTTAAATGTAGAGGAAGCCACCTGCATCACTTACGCTTTTTGGCAAAGTGTTTTTTTTTGCCTCGGTATATTATGAATCTAGTAACTATTGTTCTTTAATACTTTTTACACAAAAATGTATACATACTTGATAAATATCGCTTCAAGCAACCGTCTCTAAGATATTTTAGAATAAACGTTTTATTTCACATACCAAATTTGCTTAGCATTCCTTTTTGCTTATTTAGGACACCCGGGTTTCTTTAAAAGGTCTGTACAAATTAATACTACGATTTTCTTTCGCCAAAATACAACAATTTGTCCCAATTTGCCTTAGGCCGTGTTTCCACGATCTACTTTAAACACAAAAAGAGCTTGGTGTGTGGTCCACTGTCGCCAGCTTGTACTTCCGTTTCCAACAATGCTTAAATTGTACTCCTTTTACACGGGCGTCTTGACAACCACAATTAAAATTCTGTCGCCCTCAGGTGCGGATCCCGTCCACTGACTACAAAACGAATTCAGCGGCTGAACGAACTACTTTTTGTGGTCGGATCGGCTACTATTGAATCACTTTTTGTAGCCCATATCAACTTTAAAGCCGTGATTCAACGGGCCACTTTTTGAAGTTGATATGGGCCACAAAAAGTGGTTCAATAGTACAGTGACAGAAGTTTAATTGTGGTTGTCAAAACGCCCGTGTAAAAGGAGTAAAATTTTAGCATTGTTGGAAACGAAACTACAAGCTGGCGACACACTAACCACTTTTTGTGGCCTATATCATCTTCAAAAAGTGGCCCGTGAAAACACGGCCTTAAGAAGTTTATAGTTTGCGAGATACAGGGTGTCCAAGTAAAAAATAAATGTAAAACGTGACACCCTGTATCTTGCAAAGCAGCAACCCTTCGACAAAGCTAAATTACATTAAATTATTGTATTTTGGCCCTAAAAATTTGTAAAAGCATTTTTACAGACCTTTTGGACACATCAGGTGTCCTAGATAAAGCGTTAATGAATGCATTGGAAAACTGTTGCATGCATGGAATATAATATTTTATCTGAAATATCTTAAAAACTGTTGCCTGTAGCGATATTAATTAAAGTATATCTTTTTTGTGCAAATAAAAACATTCTATATAAAATTATAAAATACAGGGGCAAAAAATTTTTATGACACTTTTAACTTAAGAAAAGGGATGCAGGTGACTTTCTTCACATTTTCTGATAAAAATATTAGAATATTTTGATTCTTCACCCTAAGGAATCTTTTAATGCCAAATTTTGATAAAAAATATTTTATAATAAATAAAATATTTAAAAAAACTAAAAAATAAATTAAAACTTTGACACTGTATCTTGCAAACGATAAACTTTTTGACTCAGGTAAACAACGTTACATGTTTGTGTTTTTGGTCCAAGTAATTTGTGGTAGCATTTTGTACAGACCTTTTAGAGACTCACTTTAACAATATCTTATAAATATTAAATTACCCATAATTTTCAAAGATAGAGGTAATAAAAAAACTGCTTACCTTTACTGGCTCCAGTTGCTTTATCTCTTAATACATTGATTGAATGTACCCGTCCATACTTTTCGAACATCCTCCTCAAATCGTTTTCATCCATTGATCTCGGCACTTGCCCTACAAACATTTTTATCGTGTCAGGATCGGGCTGTTCCTGTTCCTGAATTTTTGAATTGGTCTGACTTTCGAGGATGTTATTATTATTGTTACTATTGTTATTGTTGTTTGTTTGCGTGGTGTTGTTGTTGTTCATTGCTATCGAACTGAAACAAAATAAAACGATAGTTAGTGACATCTACTAAATTAACTTTTAAACATACATGGTGGCCCAATTTTATGAGAAAAGTCCGATATTTCTATGCCCCACAAATTAGATAAAAAGTTTTATAACAAATATACAGTGTAAGGCTTTCGAGGCCATCTTTTGCTAAACTTATGTTTTTTGGGTTATTCGGCCGTCGTCGAAGATTTTGTTACCTTGACGTTTCGCCAGTGCGAGTGGTTGGCATCCTCAGAAGGTTCCTAGTAGACTACTTGCAATACTACAGTAGTATTACAGTTAGAAGTTTTATTTTAAATTTTAACTACACTACGCACTCTTTATAATTTACAAAAACTTTTGTAGAAAGCGGGATATTCGACTAGTAAATAAATTAGTAGTAAATAAATGAGGTGGGTTGAGATCAGCTATTTTTTGCCCAGCATAGTCACGAAAATTAAAAGTTCTTATTAAAATTATTTTATTATATCTATTAGAAACTTAGATATTAGTCTTCGCATTTTGTCGGGAGTAGTATAAAAAAAAATAGCAAGTCACATAAAAGGGCCATCAAAATTAGTATATTTGTTAAAATGTTGTTATTTTAAGTAATTAGTATATTTTTTTACTAAAAAAATTGTTAAGCACTAGACGCAAAACCTACATTTATTAAAAATCTTACATCATATTATAATATTAAAATTGCCAAAAAAATTTACCACATTATTATTTTTAAAATCAAAAAGTGGACCAATAAACAAGGTATTCCACTTGGAACAATTTAAATTTACTATTTTAAATATTGAGATGTTTGCTACGCCATGGGCCATAAGCAATACCCTGTATGGTTAAATTTAATTTATGCAATGTTTCTTTGTTAAAATGACATTTTTAAAATAAACATGTAAAAGTGTTAAGTATAAAAAAATAATTTAATTATTTTTCTTTTTTAAATATTTTGTATAGTATTTGAAAGTTTTTCAAAACAAGAACATACTAAATTTTAATGGAGAGGTTCCCGGAAAAAACAACATGCTTTTATAATATCGGATAATGTGCTGGTAACATTGTTGCGGTTCTAATATCTTAATATTAAGTTTAAGCTTTTAAGCATTTTCTTATTTAAATTATGTCAATGCTATAAAAGCCCACAAGTCAACGCACTTTTTCAAAAAAAAATGCAACTCTTTTTCTTAATTACGAAATCCGGACTAGATAGGAAGCGAGCTTTTCCCATTTGGTAACTGGATAGAAACGTTATTTTATTAAATATGGTAGTCAATAAACGTATCGAAAATAAAATGCCTCGAAAATTTTGGCAAAGGCTAAATTGATTAAAAAAAAACCTTAAAAGTTTTAACTTATCCTGCATATCATTAATTGTAATATTTAATATACATGCTTCTTTTAGTTACAATAAGTGTTTTGAAATAATACAGAATATAACAAAAAAATGTTTAACTAGTATTAAAATTATCTACGCCCTTATTTATAAAAGGTAAAATTCTTTGGGCATATGGCTCATTAATGACAGTGAAAACAAATAAAGAAATAATAACCTGTAATAATTCGGCTACCATGGTTGGTTGTTTAAAAATTACGGAGTCTCCAAAAGAAAATGGAATAACCTGGGCCCGACCATTTTTTTTCCCAGGGAGCCGTCTGCATGTCCGGTGGCACTGCAGCCTGAAGGCTTATTGTACCAAACTCCCGTTTTATTGTACCCGTGGGCCCGACCCTTATGTTGAAAAAAATCTTTTATTTCAAATACATTTTTTAAATAAAAATTTTTAAAATATTTTAAAGATATTTGTAATTACATTGAAATAAGTCGTTTAAAAAATATTTATTTGTATTTTTTTTTAAATCTTTGTGACATCTCACGAAGCGTAAATACCAAAGTACCATGAGTGCCGGGTTATTGGATGTTTAACCCATTTTTTACCCTGTTCCGTCAACGTTATCCAAGCACTGAAACATACAGTTTTGCATTTTACAGCACCTTTAGACAACGCGGTAGTGCCACCACGGACGTTATTTTTTTAAAATAACTACTACCTAGAATTGGCAGAATACTACACAGAGGCTTTGCCATTACCATCTGTGAGGGGACGAGCTATTAAAAATCCGTGGAAGGAACCGAGATTCGAACCCGGATCGCTGCGGTGAGAGGTTGATACGTTAGTCATTACACCATGCTCGCCACATGCACCAAGTTTGCTTGTCTTGGCAAAAAATTGTCAGCAATATATAAATCTTTAAATAAAGATTATTATAACGGCAATGCTGTAATGTTTGCCGTATAACGGCAAACATTACAGCAAGTACTCTACACATAACTTACCGCCATCTAGTCGTTTAATATTTTTACTTAATGAAAATTATATTATTTATAATTTTTTCGAATAATGTGGCACGTTTAGTAAGGCAAAATAATTTAAAAGTGTATATATATATATATATATATATATATATATATATATATATATATATATATATATATATATATATATATATATATATACATTTTTAAGAACTTATAGTTAAAATATATACAAACTATAATAAATAAGACTTTTGGAAATCCACACAATAAGAAAATGCCAACTTAGCTTTCCTATTCTACTGCCAATTTATAATAGGATTTGTACGTCTTTTCAACTAAATAATAAGTTTATAACAAGGACTACTATTTTATTTTATCAAATAGGATTTCTTTTTTGTTAAAGTAAAAATAATTCAAGCACACAAAGGACCAAAGGATTTGGCCTTTTGTTAGCTCCCTGGAAACCAAAAAAAAAGTTCTTTTGTACCTTAAAAAAAAGCCATAGTCTTATAATAATTAGCAAAAACGTCTTTGAGTTGTAGGATCTAAAGTAAATCTTTTTTCTGTTGTATTCTTCGTAGTTTCTTAGCATCTCTCTTACTTTTTATTATCTAATATTTTTATTAAGAAGTAAAGAAATACATTTTATGAAAAGTTTTTATAAAATCTTTAACTATACCTCCTTTATATAAAATATTATTATGCATTGAAAATATAAAATTAAAGTTTTTAAAGTGTAACTCACATACAGGGTGTTCCTACTTCTATATTTAAAATAACTTTGCCCTTTACAAGATACAAAAAACTTTATTATAAAGAATATTTTTTAAACACCGTAATTATAATAACCGTACTGGTAAATATACAAGGGGTCTAAAAATCATCATTTATTTGAGAATTTATTTTTTGAAATTAAACACTTTGTATATTTTAACAAATCTTAATTTTAATAAATTCTGCATCAAGAATGTAAAAGATAAGACAGAAATATTTAAAAATAATTAAACCAAAAGAATATGGCTATATTTTATTTTACAGTTAATAAGTCAGTATATTCGACATGCTGTTAATATCAATTTGCGTATAAAATAACTGACATTTTTGATGTAGAATTTATTGAGAAGTGAAAATGTGCTAAAATAAGTGTTTAAAAATGCATTGACCCTAAAGTTAAATTATAATAAAATTAAGGGTTGGTTAAATCAATACTTCTTTTTATTTTGTTTAAAAATATAATATTAGGTATATAAGCATTTCCAAGTTTTATTCATAAAAAATAAACAGTATCAAGATAAAGCGTTGCTTTCTACCGTTTCTGTTGATAGTACTCGTAAGTAGACGTAAAATAAACTGCTGCACAATTCAACTGCAATTAGACTTTTTTAAAGAAAAATCTGATACTCCCCTGTTTTTTAATTTTAAAACAAAAATTATTTTTTATAATTTTCTTAACTTTTAAACGATTTTAATATCTTGTTTTTATTTCGTTTAACGAATGGTTTTTTTCTTAATAAAATAAAAGCATTTCTCCTTAACCATTTGTCAAACGAAATAAAAACACGATACCAAATTTGTTTAGGAGTAAATGGAACTTGTAAAAATATATATTTTTTAAATCAGTGGCGTACTATATTTTTATTTAAAAATTTTATTCAAATTCCGCCTTGTAGAAGCCATTACTTTTGAAACACCCTGTCTTTGTCTCAAAATACTAAGATATAAAAAATGTTAACGCTTGTTCTAAGCTTATTGATAAATGCCCTAAAATAACCCAAATTACAAATCATTATGGCGATGCAAATATCCTCTGGTAAGTAAAAAAAAGCATTTAGAAAAAAATATATCTACGCCATTTATAACTCTTTTGCAAAAATTAAAAAAAACGTCCTGCGGTAAATGTCCATATTTAAAAAAAATGTAAAAAACAATTGACACCTTTATATTATGTGGTGCTCACGAAAATTTTAAGAAGTCCAAAACAAAATTTTATTGCATTTGCGACATACTGACGCGTTCATATATTTTTTTTCAATAAAAAATTTTAATAGAGTTTTATAGGGGTACTTATAAACAGTATATGAAAAAACTGACCTCTGTGATAAACTGTTAAATACAGGAGAAACAATATTAACAAAAATCTAGTTTTTGAAAAAAAATAAATAAATATATATATATATATATATATATATATATATATATATATATATATATATATATATATATATATATATATATATATATATATATATATATATATATTCAGAAATAAAGCAGATAAATAAAAATTAGGAAACTTCTTTGTTTGAAATGGTCTACTAAGTAACACTATAAAGGGTGATCCTTAAGCAATGAACCAAAAATTACACTAAAGAATCGTGACGTTAAAACATTGCAATTTAACTAAACTTACGTTAGTACCAAAGTTGATATTTACTGAGATAGACAGTGTCAAAGTTCAAAAAATATTTTAAAATTATTTGATACGTTTCGAACATTGTAATAAAACTCGGTATCTAGGGGATTTTTAGCATGAGCTATTTATATTTGATGTTAATATTTATGTGTTAACTCGAGGACGCCACCTTATCCACTTTGAATTTTTTTAACACGTCCCACTTTTTTGTGCTACTCTGTATGTACCATGTAAGTGAACCAATAAATTCTCGTACGCTGTCTACATAAAAAAGGTGTACTTTGTAGAAATGGCTCTGGGCCACCGTTTTTACAATTTTTGCATTAAAGTGGTTTACTGCACCCAAAAGTAAATGAATAAATACATTAAATTATTCGCTTATGATGAGGCAGTTGTAGTTATTGGCGATTTCTAAAATCAATTAGACCTCTGGTGGTCAACGGCGCAACCTAAGAAAACAGGTGCTCGGACATGTTTAACTATTGAAATGAATATAAATATAATATTATTTATTTACTTTGTTATGTTTAAGACGCGTTTTGAGCCTTGTGCGTGAATAGCTGTAAGTTTTGCTATCATTTTTATCAAAAAGTCTTTTTTTTTTCACCTATATTAAAATGTTAATTATGGCATCAGAAATAAAAAGATGTGTGTATAATCAAAATGATATGGTTGGAGTTCAAGATTTCTTCTTCTTCCACTAGCAGGAGTGCAATTAAGGTATGTAATAAGGCGCGCTCGTGGCTGCTCCGGTTGTATCGGCAAGCGTCGATCTCCGGAGTTAAGCAGTGAAGTGCGCGCCCATAACTTGGATGGGTGACCGGCGGCACACCGTGTTCTGCTGCTCGGGGATGCGGACCGAGCAACAACCATCCAAGTTATGGAATGACTGGTGTGTGAATGGGAAGGAATAAGGGGTCAAGGTACAATAAGCCTTCAGGCTGCAGTGCACCACCTAGGGGGGCGGTCGTCGGCCTGGGTGGGATGACCCCGAAAGGGCGAAAAAAAAGGTATGAAAATACTAAGCTTAGCATCAAAAACAGTTATTTGCTCATTCCGCTCATACATGGCGCTTTCTTTACTAATCACCACTAACAAAAAAGTCTGTTAAACCGTCAAGGGCACTATGCAAACTCACAAATCAAGTTTTAATACACTTAATACGTATAAATCTATACAAATTCAGGGCTGTATTAAAACTCGAACAGCATTTTAAGCAGTTTCAATACCTGAAATCCGTAATAGGATCAATGCTAACTATCTGCATATTACCTACTTTTTTGACTTTGTTTACGTTTAGCAGCGCCCCCATGGGTAGTTAAAATCGCCAATAGCTAATACTAATAACTAACGCGAGTATCTAGAATACGGTTACTCAGAGCCATTCCTACAAAGTATACCTTTTTTTGTGTAAAAAGCAATAGGAGAGTTTAATATTTCACTAGGATAATATATACAGGAAAGCACAAAAAGTTGCGTCGTATTAAAGAAATAGGAAATCAAAAATTAAATTATTAAGGTTGCGAAAATTCTTAAGCTTCCGAAAAACCATGAGCGCGATGAAATAGCAGCGCGGCATCGACGCGTTTTAATACCTTGGTGCGTTGCGTCACATCGCGTTGCGTCGCCGTAACGCCAGGCTTGTCACGGTCGTGGATTTATATGACATTGATGCGCTGATGTCCCGCTGCTGTCACATCGCGCTCGTTGTCCGCCTAAATATTTCGATCGGGTTAGATTTTTTGCATTTTTTTAAATAAAAATATCTTCAATTACATTATTTTACAGTATTTTCTCTATAACCAATTAAATACATTTTATTGCATATTTCGTGGCAATTTTAAATAAACAATATTAAAAGTAGTTTTCTATTAATGAAAGTTTTTAAAGATTTTACAATTAAAATTAAAAAGCTCTTCAAAGTCGTCAGCTAATTAGAGATTTTCTGCCGGTTTCCACATCATAAAACTTTTATTAAATGAACAATAAAAAAAAACTTTACACCTAATTATTTGGATTTTTTATTTTATGTTATTTTTAATATATTTTTTATATTATTTATACAGGTTGTTCCACGAGGAACAGCTGCGATCGGTTGCTGGAAAAGAATGCTTTGGATTTTTTTTTTTTGAGAGGCTACGATAAAAGAGAAGTCGGATCTTTAATTTAGTGACATCATTTTAAAGAATAGAAAAAGTGGATTACATAATGTGTCGTTGGCTTTAAAATATCTCTTCAAATAAACTAAGAAAAAAATAAAAACTATTTTTAAAAATTTCGGATAATTCTGGAACGGCTGCACATTGTAGAACTTTTAAAACGGGATATTGTTAAGCATATAAATGAGCAATTTGCCCCAGTTTAACCCACCCTGTATCTTTTATCATTCCTGAGATCCTAATGGTGCCCTTTGAATTTGTAACACCTTGTATAGATTCAGAATAACTTCAAGACACCAAAGCTAATTTAAACCAAAAAAAACTGTACACAGCTAATTTTAATTATGCTGAGAACAATGTTCGTAAAGTTTTTATGAGTTTTTCTAAAAAGTTTAACGACAAACACTAATTAGTTGAGAGTTTTTAAGCAGTTTTATATTCTTTGAAGACTAAAATCCTCTAGTTTAACGTTTTAGTACTGTAATAAACTAAAAGTTAAAAAAGCCTTTCAAAATATAGATATGAATAGAAAAAATAAAGGGCAAACAAAAAAATGTCCAATTTATTAAATTATTATTGACTATAATATTTTTATATTGTAGTTTTAGAATATAAAATCAATAGTTTACCTACTACAAAATAGCGCTATTTTAATAACTACCATATTAAGATGGCCATATTTCCAGAAACTAAAAAGTCAGACCAATTAAAAGTAATTCTTTTTTATGTTCTTATATCTTAAAAAAAATTCTCTACCCTGTATATAGTAACCAATAACCACATTAAAAAGATCTTTTATAAAGATTTGAAAAAAAATAATAAATTATATCTAACTTTAGTTTTAAATATGTGGCCATTTAAATATGGTATCCGGGTAATAAGTAAAGTACCGCTATTTTGTAGTATGTCAAGCTATTGACTTTATATTAATAAAATATTTGTCAAAAGCTTTAAAATGAAGAATCACTTAACTCCCTTAAAAAAATATTCCAAAGTAACCATTTAGAGCTGTCACTAATATGTCATAAAAATATACCAAACTGTTCAGAAGTTACAAGGGGGTGACAGACTTTAGGACCTCACTGTATAATTTAACACCCACAGTGTTTTACAAGTTGCTTAATAGGTCATCCTGGTCTTATGCTCAAAGGTGTGGCGAAAAAAATCAAAAGTATGAAAGAAGAAGTTTTTATGGCATATTTCGCGGAACCTGCCCAAACATGTAAGGCCAATACCTTATGGTCAAGGTATTCCAGAGTAAAAAGTGTCATTAAGATCGAAAAGAACATGTATTTAAGAAAATATTTCAAAGTTATATCATTTTTAAAGAAGCAAAATGTGGGATTTAGACCCAAGAAGGCCAAAATTCTCTCGAAAGATGAAATAGCAAAATTTATTAATGATGCTCCAAATGATGTCTATCTAGCGATAAAGGTAGCTACAATGTTTAGACTAGCTGGTGCGTGTCGTCAAGAAGAATTGATGGAAATTAGCATTGATGGTATTGACGATAGGAGGAACCTTTAATTGTAAATATTCCAGAATCCAAAAACCATTCTAGCCGAAGTTTTGTCATTTCCGAGGAAATTGAAAATGAAAATATTTAGCCTAATATAGAAAGTATTTTAGTTTACGAAAGCCCGAAACACCACACAAAAGAGTTTTTGTTAAAAACAAAAAATTGGCTTGTACTGTCCAGTGCCTAGGAATATATTTTTTTGGCAAGATGCTCTCTGAAATAGCTGCCTATTTACGTCTTCCAAACCCAGAACTTTACACGGGTCATAGCTTTTGCCGTTCCTCAGCTACAATGTTAGCTAATTCTGGTAAAGTCATAACGAATATTAAAAGACTTGGTGGTTGGAAGTCATCATCTGTTGCAGCAGGCTACCTAGAAAGCTTTACAAGTTTTAAGACGGACTTATCAAACAAAATATTATCTCAAAATTCATCTACCTTTGAACATAGTAAAAAGCACTCAAGGCCCATTGTACCGTGTTCTAACAAGGTACAATGTGTCGTTGTTACCTGTAACGACGACCGGTTTTATTGCACCTCAACGGCAATCTCCAACTCCGCAACTAACCCACAACAACTTGCCTCTGCGATTCATTTGCAAAATGCTACCAACTGTTCTTTTACGATTAATGTTGTTAATAAAACTTAGCAGTAATGGTAAAATAAATATTATCAAATGGTTGTTTAGTTTGACTTTTTCCACACATTCGTAGCGTTATTAAGATAATTATTTTAAAAATTACTAAGAATAATACAGTAAGTAACAAATTTTTTTAAGGTTATTAAATCAACATATTTTATCACTATAACCCCTGTTAGCTACCACAAACGAAAATTTTTGACGAAAAAAAGTTGGGCTATTAACATTGTTTTTCGGTTAAATGACAAAAAGGATTTCTATTGCCCCAGTGGCTGCTTAAAAATTCCTATTTTTTAAACGATGTTTTTCAGTTTCCTTAAAAAAAATTATAATAAAAATACATTTACATTATTATTTTTTTAATTATAAATATTTTTTCTCAGCTCAGCTAAGTTTACGTGTAAAGGTTAAAAGTCACCTTGTATATTACATTTGTCTAATATAAACAGGTATAGCTATAAAGGAGCCAAAATATGCACATTAACTTCAACTGACGAAACTTTTTATCTGTGGAGCCAGAAAGTAATTTTTTATTATGCAAAAGATAATGCCCATAAAGTTTTACGGCGCCAAAAAGCACGACAGCAAACACTAATTAGAAGGGGGTTTTATGCGTGTTTAAAATTTTAAAAGAATATACCTATTTTATTCAGGAAAAAGTAGTAATTCATGCAAATAATTACTTATGACAATGACAATAATAGAGAATGTTAAAGCATCAGAGAAAATAATACTGAAAGTCCACTTTGTAGTTAAATGAATCGGTTATTAAATAAACACCAATCTATCAAAAGGCCTAATTTATTGGGAACTTTAAAAAAGGTGTAAGGCTTGTAAATTATTCTACGATAGCTATACAGCGTGTCTTTAAAAAAATGCCTTTTTATAAAAAGTCCTGCTAAATGAAAAAATTCACTCCACAAAATTATTTGTATATTGGATGTACAAGGAGCCCTAAAAAAAAATTGTTTCCAAATTAGGACAGAGGTCTGAAGCTGCTTCGTTTCTGACATACAATGCGTTCATTTTTTTTAAGTCGGTATTTTATAAATATCTTAAATACAAAGCTAGATATAAATAAGGTGTATGATACTAAAAAGTTGTATTTTAAGATGCTTGCTAAAAAAAAGTATTTAAAAACCACATAAAAAGCCAGTGGCATACATTCTTCCCTTAATAATATTGGCTGTTTTGCCCACTGAGACGCTACAAATGCTTTATTACATCAAACAAATGTACCGAATTTCAACCAAATCGGTTAAAGGCACTGATATCGATGGATTGCCAATATTATAAGCTGCGCGAAACAAAAGTTACATTTCATGGGCGAATAAACCGGTTTGTGCGCAAGTCACTTGAGGGTAAACGCACCCAGCGACAAACAAACCATCCGCATTATAGGAAAGAATTTGTTGACGGCGTCCTGGTTTTCTTTTCGAAGTACGGTAGCTAATGAGCGTTACGGTCAGACCGCGGACGAAGGGTACGGAGTGCCAGTGTTTGTATTTTGCCACGGCTTTTAAGTGCGCATGTTCGTCCACCCACTGCGCGAGGTCGTAAAAATCCGAAAAATCCTTCTTGCCACTGCGGATTTAAATGTAGGTTATCTATGCTTAAAGGGTATTTAAGATATTTATAGAAAATTGATTTTTTTTGCAAACTTTAACGACCTGTATCTCAAAAACGAATCAACTCAGGACATATGGTTATGGAAACTTTTCTTTATAAAATGACCTAGAAAATCACCCTTTAAAGTTTCGTGCCGTAGTTAGAAAATTCCCTGTATATTAATTTAGAAACAAGTCTTTTAGGCCACCCTGTACATCCAACATACAATTATTTCTGTGGAAATGTATTTTCTCAGCAAGCAGCACTTTTTATAAGGAGGCATTTTTTTCATAAAGTTAATCATTAAAAAGTTTCATAACCATAAAAATTAAATTGATTAAATGATTAACAAGTGAGTTAAAACCTTAAAGTTAAAAACATAGGATCCAAAATTGTAATTGTAATAAAAAGTAGTTGAACCACAGTAAAATCACAAAAAATCTGTTGGAAAAAACTGTTAGGCATCTGTTTAACACCTGTTAGGTAAGGATATAAACCCTGAAGAAAATTGGTTTAGGTGATTGCAAAAAAATTTAAATAACGTTTCGGAATTATGCTTTTAATTCATGATTGGGAGCATTGGGAGCATTCAGGTTGTCCCAGCGGCTGAGATTGCTTAGTTAGAAGTCACTCTGAATGCAAAACAAAATACTGCTTTTTCGATAGCGGCTGAGTATTTTTCTCAGCGTAAAAATGACCGCTGTCGTTTTTCAAATAGCGGATTTTGATAGTTTGACATTTGATATTTGAAATGAAAGCTTGATTATAATCGCGATAAATATTTATTTTGCTAATTCTTTTAAATATTCTTTGTAATAACATTTAAATCCAAACAATTATGATGGATAAAAACAAATTTGGTCCGGATACCCATTTTTTGATCGTAAATAATGAAGGAAATCCTATTATAGAAAATAATAGAGTGTTGGTACAAAGTATAAAAAGTCAGGATAATTTAATATTTAAATGTACTACATGTTTCGTAATTTTTATTAAAATTACCATAGTTTATTAACTATGCTCGTAAAATTTTTAGATAATTTCTTTGTTTATATTCCTCTGTGTTCCCAAGTAAAGCACATTTTTGGTCTTACAACTGCTACAAAAACTAACTTAAACAATGAAGATGTTTTAAATGCTATTGATAATAATAATGTACTAGGTAGGTGAATATAGCAGTTTCATTGTCTATAGTGATATGTTGCATCAATTACTTAGTAGATGCTTACAAAGTTTGTGAAACAGTTAACATTAGGTACTTACTGTAAATGTATGTATGTAAATACTTAATATACCTACAAACCAAATTCATGTTATGTGTGAATGTTCACATTTAACCAGCTGTCAACCTTTAAGTTAGCAACGCATTCAGAAAAAATAAAAACGCTGACTAACAGCGGTCTCGGTATGCTAAGTTGGCTAACTTAGCCGATGGGACCTCCTGAATGTACCCATTGTCTCTCGTTGTGCATATTTATGGTGTTGCTTTTTGTCTCTATTAAAAGTATTGACAATGTCAATTTGACATAGCACTAATGTCCTAAATAATTTCTCAAATGTGGTTAACAATTTACATTAATCTACAACAATCATTTGTTTAAGGTGCAAATCGTATTCTATGAAATACGATTTTCATTTAGTTTGCCTAGCTACTTCGTCCTAGATAAAATAAACCTATTTTCCTATCTAAACGATATTACAGTAGAAGCAACGTATTTTGAAATTCAAATATAACTTTCCACGTTCCTTAAACAGCTTTGTGTGCAAATATGTTAGCAAGCGCTTACAAACTAATTAAGAAGATGCTTGGAACTAGGTTTATACAATATGAAAGTTTTCTCGACATACATATCAAATGCAGACAATAAGGAGTATACAGGGTGTTTTCAAACTACTTTTATTTTCACGAGTACACTCTTTACACTTTCACCATAAACTTCCTCTCTTCCGTACCAATGAGATGTACAGTAATATAGCAACACAAAGTAATTGTTTCATGCATTTTGTAACCGTACATCTGAAAGAAGCCCCCAAAATGTCCACTTCGGCTCCCTTTATCCCTAAGGTATGCTGGGGTATGCCGTCTACTTTTTATACCCACGGTAATAAGTTCCTAGACACATCAAGCTCTTATGAATTACCAAAAGAAAAAACAAACCCTGCATTTTGTAGTAAATAATTTTTTGATTAAAAAACCTAATTAAATTGAAAGCACCTAGTTTAACCAAAAGAATTCGCTGTAGAGTATCATTTTTATACGCCCATAACCAGAACAACATGAGACAAAGAAAACGGTTTAAAAAGAATTGAACTTACAAGTTTCAGTAAATTGATAAACCCAGTTACGTGCAAACTGCAAAAATGTTAGAATAAATTGCAATAAATTTCCTTTTGCAAAAAACATCTAACCTGTAAAAACACCTGTGTTTGTGGCGCTGATCACGGATCTGAAAAATATTTAGTCGGATACATTTGTTTCCTCTTGAGAGTTATCCATCATTAAAGTTGGCATTTGAACTAACCTCATTTTCACTTTATTCTTCCCCTTCTTTTTTGGCATACAATTCTTGATTTTTTTAAGTTAAAGTGGTACACAATATTTGATTTTCACCTTTTTAAAACCTCATTCTTCTACGTATTTTACACTTTTTTGAATTAAATTGCATAGCTTCGCTTTCAATCGTTTTTAATCGTAGCAGAATATGGTGGAGGCGGTGGAGCAGTGAATGCACGGTTTGCAACGTTTTTAAAGGGACCCTTCCCAATTTATTTGATAAAAGGTGTAAAAACATAGAAACACGGGGTTTTAAAAGGTGAAAATCAAATATTGTGGGCCGCTTTGGCTTTAAATCAGGAATTGTGTGCTAAAAGAGGGGGGAATAATGGTGAAAATAAGGTTAGTTTAAATGCCAACTTTGATGATGATTATCTCTGAAACCAAACATTTCCGACTTTCTGGGAACGATTTTCGTTCGAGATTCGTGATCACCAAAAACCCAACATACCAAATTTGGTTAAAATCGGAGTTGCGGACACTTTCTGTACAATTACCGTAGTTTTTTTGTACATTTGTCTTAGGAATAATCTTTTGTACTCTTCGTGTAAACCAAGATCGTTTGACTAGGTAAGGTTGCCTCGTAAGCCTTACAACATGGCGGACCATACGTCACATATGTATTTTGCTCATTATTTAATGAAGTTTTTAACAGTGTAGTTTGTGTTTTTTTGTCAATATTAAGAAATACTTCTAAATACTGTTAATTCCAGTTGTTACCGTAACTTCTTTATTTCCTATTAATAAATTATTTAACAATGATTATTCTCTGTTTGCTATGTTGGCGCAAAGGAACCAGCAGTGCGGTACATATGTGACGTAATGAGGCAACCTTACCTAGTCAAATGATCTTGTGTGAACCCACCTGTCGTCTAATCTTAATTTTGATGAAAGAAAAGCGAAATGTAACAAAAACTTTATTTAAAAACGCAGTAAAATTTGTTTTAATAGTGTTTTGCAATAAAAGTACCGTTTTTGTGTATTTTACTTCAATTCTTTTGTGCGCATACGTGTCGCGTCGCAGTGTTTAAAAAGTGTGTAAAGTAATTAACCACCTAAAAGTGTACTTGATTTGTGGGAAAAGTAATCTTTACATTCATTATACGCTGGAACAACCTAGTAGCGTAATAAAGGATAATTTGTGTGTAATCATGTAAGTTTTCGTTTGATCAATTGAAACAGCAAAACCCATAGATAAACTGGTAAGGAACAAAAAATAAATTTGGCAACTTTTTCTCAAGCTTGTTGACCGTAACCACGTGTTATAACTGCTTTCAGCTGTTTTTGACAGCGACAGAGAGGTAAACATATGTATTTAAAGGGATTTAAAGAGCTGGTCAGTAGCGGGTTTGCTTTTTAATCGTAAAATTTTGGGGTTCATTATCACTGTTATTTATGGTGGTCCGCCATTTTTAATAATTTTTATTCAATTTATTTTTACACAAGGATTTTGGGGTTGAAATATATTAAAAGTATTTCCATAACACCCTCTGAGACGCCACTGGACCCAATAATAACATTCTGACTAGGGCCAAAAAGCGCCTTATTACTTTAAATAAATGTACCAAATTTTATCCAAATCCGCCAAAACCTATTAAAAATATTTAGAAAAAACTGATTTTACTTTTTTTTACCTTTTGGTAACCTTGCAAAGAACCGATAGCTCCGTTGTCGTATTTTTTTCTGACACCTTGTATGTAGCAAATTTTCATTGTCAAATCATAATCTCAACTGCCCTGCAGTCAATATTTTAGAGATCAATAATTTTATTATTTTTGAAAATAACAACATATAACAAATGTTTTAAACATTTTTTTAAAGGGAAAATTTTTTAAATAGTTTCCTATATCGAAAAATCGGCAATTTTGTTTTTGTATTAACGGAACGTCACAGCCAAATGGCAAGGATATATTAAAAACTTTTAAAAATCTAAGGCTTTCTGCGAAAAGCACATTTCGATTTATTTATTTGTGATTAAAATGTGTAAAAATATAGTTAAACTCCCTGTATAACTGCAAATACCTAGAAAACGGTTGCTCAGAGCGACTCTTACAAGGTATACCTTTTTTGTGTAAAAAGCATTTGAGAGTTCATTATTTTACTCTGATGGTAAATACAGAAAAGCACACAAAAGTTGCGACGTTTTATAGAAACTTAAGGTAGTGTAGGTAGCGTCATCTAGTTTTTACCTAAGAATTACCATCATATATGAATAGGTCATGTCGAAAAATTCCTAGATACCTAGTTTTATACCAATATTCAAAATGTATCAAATAATATCGAAATGTAAGTTTAGTTAAATCGCAATATTTTAACTTCACAATTCTCCAGATAAATTTTGGCCATTACTTAGGGACCATCCTGTATAACCGTTATTATAATATACAATTATTTTTCTATATTGTTAACACTTTGTAGTTCTTAATGTAGACTGTTAAGGTTAGATTCATAAATAATTTTTTTTTAAATTTTTAGTTTAAAGTTTGTCGGCAGATTTTTGGGGTACCCTGTCTAATAAAATGCATAAATTATATTACCTTTTTACAAATTCCAAGAAACTAAATAACAAAACTAATGCACAAACTATCTAAGTTTGTATCCAGAGAATAAAAAACAGGCTTTCCATTTTATATTGTACACTAAGCAAGAAAGTTTTAAGCAACTACTCAGAAACTCCCCAAAAGTAGTTTGATTAAACAAGCTTTTCGACTTCAAAAAGACAATACGCCTGAAATTGGAGGAATAAAAGAGGCGATAGAGAGAAAGTTGCGTTCGTTCGAGGAATTTGCATGAAACGGCACGGTCTTATAAAGTGTTTGTGTGTCCTCAGGAGAACAGTTACAGGGACTTCACCGCCGTTGTTAGCTCAAGACGTCGGGGAATCAATAGCGGTGTTGCCACCTTTTGGATTATTAACAGGTCATAAAGGGGGTGCTGAATGGATATATGAGGGCGTTGAAACAGGAATGTTTAAATATTAAGGGTTTAGGGAAATGGAAAAAGGGAAAAGGTGCTGATTTGAAAATTGTTTGGCCCAGAAATTGAAAATTGAAATATTAAATTAGTCGTCTTATCTTAGCAATAACTTACTAAACCAGTAGAAGGAATGTAGATAATGTAAAAAATACCGTTAAAAAATCTGAAATACAGGGTGTCCAGTAACTCTACCGACAAACTTTGGGGGTGATTTTATAATAAGAAGTACGAAAGAATCACCCTATTAACCCTTTTATTAGGTGCGCCGGTGTTATGGTAGGTTTACATCTGACATTTATTGCATGATATTTACGTAAGACAAAAATTCTGGCTAATGTAAACTATAAAAAATTCTATCGGACATAACTTTTGACCACAACCACTTGAAGATGGCTGAATATATTACGTGTGAAAGCCAAAAACCGAAAATGGAATAGAATAAATTTTTGACCGTTTACATTAGCCAGAATTTTTGTCTGACATTAATTGTCATGCAATAAATGCCAGATGTAAACCTCCCATTAGTCTAGGAACCGAATAGGAAGCGACCTTCACCCATCTGTCTACCGAATAAAAACTGTTTTATATTAAAAATAGTATTGAAACGAAAGTATTGCCATAGGGTTGCCTAAGAACATTAGGTCACGGCTATAACCAATTAAAAGGAAGTAAGTTTTAAAATTTTTAATTGACCCCGTATAATGTCAATTTTTATTTTTTATTTTTACATGACAGTAACTAATATATTGTTTCTTTAATTTTATAAATAAATCTGTGGTAAATTTTTAAATTTTAAACTTTAAATTTTTATTTTGGTACATTTTGTATTGTTTCAAACCATATATTTTAGTAACTAGCATACGTGCGTATTTAAAAATATTGGGGTTGCCATTATAAGAGGTGTGTTAAAAATTTTGCATGGCCGTAGTCGCCAAGCTTTGATTAACTTTATCAGACTGATAGCCTGCTTTTTGGCATTGACATTGGCAGGTTATCAGTCTGATAAAGTTAGTTAGAGCTTGGTCAATATGGCCGTAAGTGATAAGCCTAACTTTCAACATTTCTTTTCTATACTAAATAATGTAGAATGATAAGACCATGCCGAGAATTTTACTTGGATTTATTCACGCAAAAACCATAGATTTGATAAAAAAGTTAAAAATTAATTTTTTTAAAAATGAACAGAAATAAAAAAATATATTAAAAAAATGTGTAATGAACCATTTTCTTTTTTTTTAATGTACCCTTAAGGACAACACTAGTAAAAATATTGAATACTCGGTAGTTAAAAAACCACAGAAATTTAGGACATTTGTTTATATTTAAGTTTAGATCTTATATTTTATTATGGAATTAAGTTTTAAAAGTTTTTAGTAGAGTTACTGACCACCCTATACACACTGTGATTCTTTACCTATACACGTACACTTAGAAAATAATTGCTCTAAACAAATAATAACCTATATTAAAAAAAAGGTAAAAATATTCTTAGTTAGTAAAATAATTATTACTTAGTTTAAATCTAATATGAATGTGAATTCTAATGACACATATCATTATGACTAAAAATGAAAAACAAGCTAATTACCCATTTTTTTGTGACACAAATATTTTTTCACCTTGTAACAAGCGATAATTTTAATTATAATCGTGTATATGTTCACTAACCAAAACTTACATACTCTTACAACTTATAATATAATACTAATAAACACTAAACGTGCACCAAAACCCCTTAATAATGTACAGTTATGGGAAAAAGTATTGTTAGCTAAATTAAATTAATTTAGTATAAAAATATTTTTTCTCCATTGAAAATTCATAAAAATTGTGAAAAATGCGGTACAATGACATAATTGTACGAATTTCGTAAATCAGTGAAAATTCAACTATGCTTAAATTTCTTTTCAGGAAAAGCCTCCCTCAAGAAAATAATTTGTTTAAATATCTCTTTTAAATTATTGTTTTTTGAATGGGATAGGTACAATTCTCAACCTTTTTTTTTAACTTTAACACCCTTAAAAAATGTAAAAATTTTAAAATTTAATATGTTTTTGATATTTTACCGCACGCAGCAAAGAGTAATATTTTTTTAATTCACACAACAAATTCGACTTATCAATTATTTTTTATTTCTTCTAACTATTAAATTTATTACGTTTTATTACTAAAATGCGATGCATTGCGTTGTGTGCAAAACAGATTTTATCGGTCACAACTTTTGGATTTAAACTTTAAATTTTACTGGGCCAAAACAGAACTCATTATAATGGAGCTTTCGGAAAATTTAATAGAAAAGCACAAAGTGTAAACACTGCCATTGTCTTCTTTGTTTACAAAATAATTAACTGGCCTTTCAACATTTTTATCAAATTTCCTTTTAATATAAATGGTATGTAGTCGTACAATTATTTTAAAAATATTATTGTTTAAAATGAACTCTAATTGGACTGTTACAAAATCAATTTTTAAACAGTTTTTTAATAAAATAAAAATATTGAAACGTTTATTTTTGCATACGTAATATTGTTTATTTTGTGCTGCGCAAAAAATAAGTAATATTAAACAAAGGAAATTACATTTTTTAAATATAATATTTTTACTAAAATTTTTGATATCAATATACGGCATTTAAAAAAAATGAGGAAAATTTAAGGAGGTAATTTTTTGTTTAAAAATAAATGGTAATTTGTGGTATGAACGTTAAGTAAGTCAACCATAGTAATATTAAATAAACAAATCTACAAACACCTTAATAAGTACTAGCAAATAAAATGAATTTTCTATAAAATACATCTGAAGGGTGTCTCTGAAGGTGCGGAAAAAAGCTACCAATGATTTCTGAGGCTAAATTATGATGATCTAACACAACTAACCTTAGTCAAATAGTGAATGGTTTTGGAGATATAGGGAAAAATGTATCCTTGTTTGCCACAATATTTGGCTAAAAGAATTTTGGAAGGTAAAAAATAAGAATCTGCTATCAATTTTATTGATAACTTTAAAGGGCGCCACCTGTGGTATCTTGCACAAATTAAAAACGTAATGACTTTTTTGACCACTTTGTATGTAACTTCTTTTAAAAAATATTTTTCTTCGACATATTTTGCATTAAAAAGGTATACTTGGTAATTGTTGATTTAGGCAGCCGTTTCTTTCCGTGATTTTAAGAAGAAAAGTTTATACAAACCTATGTCCTAAATGGCCTAACTTTTAAAATACAAAGTGCAAAACAAGTTTATATTTTAAAAATTTTACCACCCTGTATCTCAAAAAATAAGTCTTGTAGGACATGGGTTTACTTCCAGTTTTTTCTTAAAATCACCTAAGGAATCACACTGTAAAAGATAAGCATCTAATTCTAAACACTTTGTATAGCTTAGACGTGGCCGTACAGGAATTGATTTTTTAAAGATCTCGATGTCTTTAAAATGGTTGCCTAAATCAACTGTAACTAGCGTTTTTATGTAAGTGTGCTGTCAAATATGTTTTTTATTTAAAAGTGACGTACAGAGTGGATCAAAAAGTTATCTGGTTTTTAATTTGTGCAAGATATCGCAGGTGGCGCCCCCTAAAGCTACCAATAAGATTGATAGAAGATTCATATTTCTTTCCTTTTAAAACAATTTTAAGTCAAATATTGTGACAATACACCTATTATTAATAAAACTATTTATGAAAAACTAAAAACAGAATAAATTTTTAACACCCTGTATCTCCGAAACACCCATTTTGTGGCTAGGGTAAGTCGGGTTAGATCGTCATATTTTAGCCTCAGGAATATGTGGTATCACTTTTAAAGACTGTATATTTCCTTTTAGAGACTGTATATTTCCCTGTCTTAACACTTTATGATTACCATTTTGTTTCTTTTTTTAATCTTTAGGTTTAAGGAAAAATATAGGAGATTCAAAGGTTTTTAAACAAACCAAGCTAATGAATTATTTTTAAAGTTATTGTGTAATTTTTGTCTTTAAATAAAGTAAACAAGAACGATCGGGATAATCTATTTTTACCTTTTAAATTTAAAACAAAATTAACCACAGCAGATGGTAATATTTATTAGCAATTTACGGAAAATATTCTACCCATTCCATTTTTGTTACTTAGGCCTCGGTCACGATAAGAAGCGTAAGCCTTGAGCGGAAAGTATCAAATCTCTGTACTGGAAGCTCATAACTGCTAAAATATTTTGTGGTAAGGGGCGTCTTAAAACCAGTTTATAAACATTAAAAATGCTCCGCGGATAATATTTGTTTGTTTCGAGCGGCAGAAATTTTTTTGCTAAAGTATATTGCAGTGGCCGGATTTAAAAATAAAAATTCTTTGTCACTTTTAAATTAAATATAAAGTAAACATATCATTAGGTCGAGTATAATTTGGGTAAAAGGGTGTCACTTAAACCACTCTTTGGCATAAAAATAATTTCGGTCACGTGGCCTAGTGCCAAGAGGGCACTGGCAGATTTTTTTTTAAAGAAAAGGGGTCCGGTAGTATCTCGTTTTAAAAGCCCCTTTGTCTACTCAACCCACTTTGTTTTTAAACGGCCCAGCCGTTCTAGACTTAAAAACCGTTTTAAATTTGGCTTAAATATCGTACAAACAGTGTCGTTTTAATAAAAATGGCTTGTAACTCTACAACGAGTGGGTTGATTTTGAAAAAGTGGCGTTAAGTAGGAAATCCAAAGGCCTTTTAAAACAAGGTGCTACATGATCCCCATTTCTAATAAAAAAAGTGCTAGTACCCCCTTGACACTGGACCACGCGACCAAAATTATTAAAATGACAAAAAGTAGCTTAAGTGACACAATTTACACATTTTTTTACCAATTTCGATATCTTGACTGATTCAAAAGTTAAGGGAATAGAACTTTTTAAAAACCGCTATGTACAGGGCGGCGCTTTTTCGTTCACCTTGCAGGGTGTAGCGAAAACTAATCTGACTGCGCAATCTCAATTTTAATTTTTAAAACAAATTTAATGGTAAAGGTAAATCATGGCTAACTTGATTCGTTTTGGAGATACAGAGTATTTTTAAATTTTGTTAATTTAGCCAGGCACTTGTTTCTCGCTTAATATTAGAGATAGAAAAAATGGTAAATAAAAAGGTTTAGGTATTTTTACGTGGAATTTAGTGGCGTACCTATTTTTTTAATTCACTTTTATTTTAAGGGTATAACACAAAATTGTTTTTTTTTAATAAAACACCCTATATATTTTATATAAAACTTCCTAAAAGCCGTAAAAAATACAACACTTGATATGTTAAATTTGTCATTGTTTTGGAAATATAGCCATCGTCAGAAGTGGGATAATAAAATGTCGTTTTAAAATTAAAACACCCTGTATATTTAATCAGCATTAAAAAGGCATTTTAAAGACCTTAAACAATTTAACAAATTTAAATGATATACTCTAACAGTTTCGGAAATATGAGCTTCCAAGTCTCAATGCCGTATATCTACTATTTTTAGATTTATATGGTCATATAGAGATAAATATATCAAATTATGTAGTATTTTCTTAAACCACTTTGAAATATCTTTGCAACGGTAATATATGTACAGAGTGTTTTGTTTAAAAAAATCCTGAAGTTGCCTATATTTCCGAAACTATTAAAAAATGCATACATCAAATGTGGTATTTCTTATAGATAATAGGAGACCTCTTCAACTGATGAATACATGGTATTTCATTTAAAAACCCAACTTTGTGGTATAACTTTAAAACAAAAGTTAATGGAAAGAATATTGGTACGCCACTGAATTCTACGTGAAAATCTTTAAAACTTTTCTATTTTAATTTTTTTCTGCCCTTAATATCAAGCGAGTTACAAGTGCCTGGCCAAATTGACAAAATTTCAAAAACACTCTTTATCTCCAAAACGAATCAAATTAGCCACGATTTACTTTCATGACTAAATTTGTTTCAAAATTGAAATCGAGAATACGTTATCAGATTTGATCTATCTCTTCTAGTTTTTGCCATACCCTGCAAAGTCAACGAAAGGCGCCACCCTGTACATACACATGTACAAATTGAAGCTACACTTTAAACGCTTGTAACTCTAGAACGGCTGAACCGATTTTTAAAAGTGAAATGGTAATAAGTAGATAATCAAAAAGCCTTTAAAATAAGGTGTTACGCATAAACCATCTTTCTATTAAAAAAAAGTTGCTAGTGCCCCCTTGGCTACATGACCAAAATTATTTTTATATATCGAAATTGGTAAAAAAATGTGTAAAATTGTGTCACTTAAGCTACTTTTGGCATTTTAATAATTTTGGTCGCGTGGTCCAGTGTCAAGGGGGTACTATCATTTTTTTAAATAGAAATGGGGGTCATGTAGCACCTTGCTTTAAAAGCCCTTGGATTCCCTACTTAAAGCCACTTTTTCAAAATCAGCCCAATCGTTCTAGAGTTACAAGCTATTTTTATTAAAACAACACTGTTTGTACGATATTTAAGCCAAATTTAAAACGGTTTTAAGTCTGGAACGGCTGGGCCGTTTAAAAACAAAGTGGGTTGAGTAGACAAAGGGGCTTTTAAAACGAGATACTACCTGATCCCCCTTTTCTTTAAAAAATATGCCAGTGCCCTTTTGGCACTAGGCCACCTGACCGAAATTATTTTTATGCCAAAGAGTAGTTTAAGTGACACCCTTTCACCCAAATTTTACTCGACTTCAATATCTGCGGGGAACTATTTAAATATCCAAAAAATACACAAAAACATATTTAAAACAATAAATTAATAAAGTTGTTTGCAAAACAGATTTTAACGTTCTCAACTTTTGGATTCATCCAAAACTTTAAATTTGCAAAATTTTATTGGGCTCCAGCAAAACTCGTTATAACGGGGCTTTCAGTAAATTTAATAGAAAAGCACAAAGTGTAAAACTGCCATTGTTTTCCTTGTTTACGAAATAATTTACTGGCCTTTCAACATTTTTTATTTAATTCCCTATTAATATATATTTTATGTGGGCGTACAATTATTTTAAAATTATTATAAAATATTGGGGATTTAATAGGTGACAGCAGATAATTTTTTTTTAATTCTTTGGCCCAGATACGTTATGACACACTTGTTTTGTTTTTCTTTTGAAAATTGCAAATTTAATGAAAGGATAAAGAAGATAAAAAGGTTTTTAAATACACCAAGCTTTGAAAAAACGAATTAAAAAAATATTTTTATAAAAATGAACTTTGGTGGGTGTTTTTCAAATGAATATTTAAATTTAGTTAGCTTCTCGTTCCTCAAATAAACTTATTTTTAAAAAACTTTAAAATACTTTTAAACTTTTGTCAAAACCGTGTTTATTTAAGTAAGGTGAGCCAGTTGCTATGGGTGGAATTTATTGTTTAAATACAAATGGCATTTGCTATTTATTACGTACAATGGCATTGTTACTTTAATATGATTTTTTTAATTTAAAGGTAATTTAATTTCTCCCATGGGCATTTTTACATATAAATAAAATTTTCACCTATAATATGACTAGAGCTTAAATTATTTCCGAAATTTTTTAAGAGTACTGAATTTTTTGAAGTTTTCCTGAGGCTCAAGCCGAGGAAAATTCTTCAAAAAATTTGCACTTTAAACAAATTTTTGGAGAGAGAGGTTTATTTGTCAAGTTTGAAGGCGTACCTGGTAAAATTTCATTTTTGAATAAAATAAAAAGAAAATGTTGCGCTTTGGCCAAGATAGTCAATAAATACCAAGCTAAGGTAGATAATTTAATAGCTAGAGAGATAGATAAATAGATAAAATTTTATGACCTTAAAAATTCACAATCTGTACAGAGGATCGTCATAATACCAAGAAATCCAAGTCAACTATATGGAAACAATTTTGAGCTTTTGTGAAGGAAATAACAAATTAAAGAACAAACATCTGTAGTAGAGCTCGCTGAAATTTAAGAGGATTGTGGATTTTACATGAAAAGGAAGGAATCAGTACTATAAGGAATGAGTTATGAAGGTAAAGAATTATTAAAAAAATATAAATTTTGTTATTTTGAAATTTGCACGTGACAGCTGTACAGCCAGGGAAATTATCACGTATTAATTTTGCAGCTAGGTCTCGTGACCAAAACATTTTTCGAAAAATTCAGATTGTCGTCATAGCAACTTGTCAAAATCAAGGCATTTTATTGGCTTTAAACAACAGGTATAAAATTTTCTGGATAATTTATTTTTATTATTAAATTTTAAATTAAAATTAGGAAGTGTAAAAAATATAAAGAAAGTCTATTTTTATATTAGCAATATTTCACGCGTATACCTAAAGGAGGGTATTTCCGTGTAGCGGTGAAAGCTGCACTCACCAAGTTGTAAAATGCCTAAAATTATACCAAATAAACAAAAAAACTTTTCTTGTTAGAAGCAAGATCGCAATATTATTTTTTTTAAATCATAAAAGTAAGATATGGAATCCACTCCAAATATGAATAACCAGGTGCCCCCTTCGCACTCCAACATACCAAGGATATTGTTTGTGTCAAAAAGAACTATACTCTGGCCACTATAAATTGATAATAAATACCTAGTAAGTAACTCCGGTTTCTGTAGTTTTAAACATACAAAATAATTTTTTATTGTGGTAACTAGGGTTACTGAGTTTTTAAACCAATGAAATACATATTTTGTTCAGGTATTTTTCACAATTTATAGTGAACAGACTATAGATTGGTTAATATTTTACAGGTACATGTTTAACAAAGCATTTATCACTTATGGTTCTGTTATTGGCAATTTTATTCAGAAAAAAGATTTATTCAACAATATTTTTATGCCATACATATTTATGATTAAATTTTTAAAATAAAATATAAATTTTAAATCTTTTTGGTTATGTGAGTAAACTACATAAACATGTTTTTAATGCAAAAATAAAATGCCTAAAAGCTTTGAAACACCTGTTACGCATA
The DNA here is from genome assembly GCA_014170235.1 of Listronotus bonariensis. Classification (NCBI taxonomy): domain Eukaryota; kingdom Metazoa; phylum Arthropoda; class Insecta; order Coleoptera; family Curculionidae; genus Listronotus; species Listronotus bonariensis. The sequence goes on from JACEGR010002982.1 coordinate 50,442, forward strand.
ACAGCGTCTTGCTTTTACTTCAATATTAACTATTACTTTCAAACACAGCGTTATGTTTATCTAATAAATTGTGTTTGGTAACGAAATTGCTGGATTTAGAAACTCCATTCCTTATTGACAATTTAAAATTATTTTCAATAAACGCTCAGGAAAAGATAAACAGGTGAGACAACTGAAGAACAAATTAATTTCTTTTTTGTTTGATGTCAATTTTTGCATTAATAAATAGAAACCAGTTAGTTTGTATTTCTATTATTTTTTAATTAGGTAAAAATTTGACCACGCGGAGAAATTGTTTCTATTTATTTACGCGAAAACCGTAAATCAAACAAAAAAAAAAAAAAATAAAAAGGATCAAACAAAAGGAGGATTTAGAAATAAATCCTAATAAGAAAATCTGTATTTACGTCTTTGATTTAAAAAAATAAATGTCGGTAAATACATATCCTTATATTAGCTGTTTATACATGGCTCACAGGTATAAGGTTTAAGAAAAATGTAGCCAACCCTGTTGTAGCATTATCTCATACTATAAACTTTTAATTTATATAAATAAAAAAAACATTGTTGCGGTATTTATGTTTTTTTAATTACACTATATCAGCCAGGGTATGGTTTGCCAACCCCTGGATATTTATTAAATATTAAATTTTATTCAAAAAATAATATTTCATCAGAAAAGAGGATAAGGGGTCCATTCATACAGGGTGTCCGGTAACTAAACCGACAAACTTTAAAAAAATCCACTGGACACTGTATATGGATCTTAGACTACAAATAACATAACCGCCGGTCTTCGATCCGCGCCAAGACGGTGTGGACAATAAAACATACTTATTGCGATACACTGCGATTCTTAGCTTGTCGGTTTTTGGCGTCGAATCAAAGAAATTAAAAGCCAATGAAATCGTACCTATATCGAATAGCGCCGATGTACACCGAACCAGACTTTGAGTATGAAGCGAGCGCACTTCATTCGTTTATGAAAGTCAATAAGGATAGTTTGGGGTTAGTGGTTAAAAACAAAACAATACAAAGAAGTATTTGATTACCTTTTTACAAAATTAAAATTCACTGTAATATTTTGCCTATATGTAAATAAAACTTAGGATAATTTTTAATTGGTTTAAATAACTTTTAAAAATAAACAAGTGCAGATCACCTTTTTGATTTCAAGTCTAATGGTAAAGTGCGTCGTTCATATTTAACATATGAAAATGCAATATAATTTTTGTTTTTATATATTTAAAAGAGTGAATCAGGTCTAACTTAGATAATACTATACACAAGATTTCCACACTTTCGTAAATTGTTATTACAATATATTTTCTTATCTTGTTTTATTTGCAACAATTAACCTCAAATCATTGGCATTTTATGAATGTCGCGGACGCTGGAAACTTGAAGTCGGATTCGGGAAAAATCGACTCTATTCGATCGACGTACGATTCCGGTGGCTAGGAATGTTATGATGTTCGGGAAAAAATATTCGCCCAAACTAACCAACCTGTTCGCGCGCTCTTTTGACGCCAAAAACGGACAAGCTCTAAATCATCGGAAAATCATTTTTCAAAACCTAAAAGCGACGTGAACTCTGTCCATACCATAGGCGCGAAATATGTTGCGCGGTATGCGGCGTGGACCGGCACGGTAAATTGTTGCAAGTCTGGACGCGGCTTAATATGCGAATAAATTATGTTAATGGAATTTCATTTTGCATTATCATTTAATTTAAAAAGATAAAATTTAAGTGTTTTGCAAATATTAAAAAAATTATTAATCACATACATGCTGTTCGCGATTCGGGAGGCACCATTAGTATTACGAAATGGCTGAAAGATACAGGGTTAAATAAATTAGGGCAAGGTTGCGCATTTTATGGCCTACATTTAACTTTATTTTGTAAATGGTAAAAAAATTGAATACCAATGTAGCATTTAATTATAAATAGATCCTTAAATAGACTTATTAAAAATAGAAACAGTTTTTGAAACTACCTAATTAAAAAGCTCTAAAAAAGTAATAAAAAGTGTATAATATTTTATCTATTGGTTACAGTTTTTAGAAAAATAAGGATTATCATTAAAAAAAATCCTAAAAGAATACAAATTATATGATGTACATACATAAAAAAATCGTTTTTAATATTTTTTAAGTACCTATTTAAATAATATAAAAGTAATAAAACTTTTGTCTTTTTTGTTCAATAAATTATTACATTTTGAGTTATTTTCTACACTTTAACTTAACTAAATAATGTTTGCATATAAAAAATAAAATACATGATTTATGCAAAAAAATATATTTTAGCTTACACGTAAGTTTCCCAAGAACACAAGCAATAAGAAAAAATGTAAGAGTTTTTTAATTACTTTTAAATGCTTTTGAATCAATCAATTTAAAAAAATATATTTTTCAGTTCTTTTATTAAATTTTTTTGTAATAAAATATTTTCGCTATTTTAAACCACCACGTATATCATGGGAAAAGTTTTATAATAGCCATTAGCCTTTTAGCCAAAATACACATTTTTATAAACAATAGCTATTTTTTAAAGTATAAATAAAAAAAAACAGGTATAGTTTAAGTCTAGCCTTGGACATACTGGGTAATTTAAATTTTAACCCAATTAATACTATAGTTAGGGATATCTGGACCACTTTTTCTAGTTACTACAAACAAGCTAATTTTTCGTAAGTAGCTTCATTTTGACGAGACGACCACCTTTTTTCCTTACAACAATTTTCGTTGGTGGTAGCTTACAGGGGAAGCAGAAATTAAATATTTGGATTTGATAAATATTAAAAAACCAGAATGACAAACCAAGCAATTTGTAGGACAATGTGGGTGTTAAATTATATAAAAATATTTAATCAACAGGAAAAAATTATCTGGTTTGTAGTTATCTTTTACGACATCGTTAACCATTTATGTTGGTGGTAGGAAACCTGACATTTTGTAGGATTTTTTTGGATTATTTAGATAATTATCTTAAAAATTAACAGAGGAAATCCCTGTTTGCAATAAATTTGTAATATCCGTCAAATCAATACACTTAATTCCTGCTACCCTTAAATTTATTACAAACAGGGATATTCTCTGGTAATTTTCAAGATAATTATCTAAAAATACCAAAAAAAAAATTGTCTCACAATATGTAAGGTTTCTCCTATCACCAACATGTATAGTTAACGATGTCATAAAAAATAACTAGTAACCAACTGCCTGCAAAAATAATTGGTTTTAAAAATTAATAATTATAATAATTTTATCACAAGTAAATTAATAAAAAAGCGCTGCGAAGTTAAAAAAATAAATGAAGAATCCATTTAAATAGGACAATTCATTAGAATCTGGTGTAAATTCCTTGAAAATTATCGTAGAATCCCAGGAAACAAGCTAATTTAAAATATGTCATGACAAGTTAGTTAGCTCGATCGCAAGAAATGCTAATAGGTTCTTTGTCTACTTGAATATGTAGGAAATAGGTAATCTAAGCCTGGTTTAAATACCTAATGTCGCACAGTAGTTCTACTTGCTTAAAATACCTTTACGTTTAGAGTAGATGTAAAATAGAAGAAGCATTTGTTTATTTACTTATACGGTAAAAACTATTTATTAATAAATGTAATATGTAAACAAAGTAATTGCCATTGTGCCTAAAAATATATAAATGAAGCTGTGATTATTTAAAAATCCGAATTTCACTTTTTTTTTATTAGTAACACCATTTTTTTACATTTTAAAACTATGTATCAAATTTTAAATAAAACTTTATATAGGTACCGGCCTAAAGAAAAAATCCAGCCAAAAATAAAAATTAATGTGTTCTAGGATCTTTTCAAAAACCAAACTCCCAAATTTTACATGATTTTTTTGAACTTAAGTGTTTTCCTAGTTTAAAAAAAAAACAGACAAAACAAATTTTTGTATAACCTGTTAGTTGGAAAATTAAAAAAACATATTTTAGGTACATTTTGTAGTTAATTAATCCAATGTAAATCAAATATCAACTTTTAAGCACATTTTAACAACTTTAATAATATTGCATTTAAGCACCTTTTTTCTATTATCTTTATATATAACCGCAACAAACCCCATTTACATTTTATTTTAATTTAAATATATAAGAAAAAGATCAAAAATCATAGAAAATTCGTGAAAAGCAGATTGTTAAAGCCTTTATTAAAACTTGGGCCATATTTCAAAGTTCCAAACAGCATAACTCATCCGCTTTGACTTTTTAGAATGCAAAAAGGAAACGAAACGATAAGAATGTGTGCAGATTTTTGCGAAGTGGCATGTTATTTCAAACACTTCAAATAAAAAGCATAAGATGACTATTAATTAGAATTGTGCTAATAATGATTGATTATCGTAAAATGTATTTTTAAATAATTTTTGATACTACTTGTTTATGTAATCAAGCGCAAAATTGCAGCTTTTATTCTCTTCTCTTTAACTTACATATACATGCAAGAATTTTAAATCGTGATCAACGCGTTTGATTGAAATTGATAAAAACTTTAATGTCAATTGGTGATGGTGTTAGTTTATCGACTTTAATAAAAAGTACCTTATTTTTAAGTTTTTGATTGCGTATAAAATTGCGCCCCCAGCTTTGCAATATCCATCAAAATTAATAAGTTATAATCTAAATAAATTTTAGGTAACAGGTAAAGTGCCTTCTGGGGTACAAAAAAATTACTTTATTTTAATATTTTAGAATCTGCAAAGCTCGATTTGTGTGCAAAATTTCAATTAGATTGGTTAAAAATAAATGCAATATGGCGAAAAAAAAAACAAAAATAAAAATTAAACTTTTAACCTCTGTAACTTGATAACCAGAAAGATTTTCGGCATTTTGTCAAAGGACTTACTAATTAAAGTTAATAAACCTCACCGTTTAGGCAATAATCGACATCAAAATTTTCATTAATTGCAATCAATTACCTACATACATACAGGGTGTCCAGTAACTCAACCGACAAACTTTACGAGGCGATTCTACAAAAAAAAAAAAACTTCATATGAACATACTTCCTCTAAGCGTCTTAGTTTTTGAACTTTGGGGTGTCAAAAATAAAAAAAAAAAAGTTTCTCTTTTAAATATTTAACACACCTTAGTTTAAAAACTAAGACGTTTAGGACATATGTTTATAAAAAGTTCTATTCTTATTTTAAATTGTAGAATTACCCTTAAAGTTTGTCGGCTGAGTTACTGACACCCTGTATGTATGTAGGTAATTTTGATTAAACTTGATAAAAACTTTAATGTCGATTGGTGGTGGTGTTTATCGACTTTAATGAAAATGTACCTTATTTTTTAAGTTTTGGATTGCCTATAAAATTGCGGCCCCAGCTTTGCAATATCTGTCAAAATTATTAAGTTATAATGTAAATAAATTTTAGGTTACAGGTTTCTGGCTGCAAAGCTCGATTTGTGTGCCAAACGTCAATTAGATTTGTTTTTATTAAATGCAATATGGCGAATAAAAAGAAAAATAAAAATTAAACTTTTAACCCCTGTAACGTGGTAACTAGGAAGATTTCGGCATTTTGTCAAAGGACTTACTAACATTAATTTACATTGCAAAATGACCCCTTAAAATTTCCTAATGCATTTTCCAAACACCCTGTATAGTTTTAAAAAACATAAACGGCAGATAGAATATAATAGATTTATTTAAAAAAAACTTATAAGCAAGGCTATTACATTTTTAGACATATTTTCAAAACTTTTTTAAATAATTTAAAGCCTCAGCTACCAATGTAGTGGTGAAAAGAGTAAAACATAATTTTTTAAATAATATCCCTAACTTGGTTAAACTTTAAAGCAGGTCACTTATATTCTACTTTTTAATCGGACGATCGGACACGATTATCGGATACGACTATCTCGAGGTCGAATGATCATAGCTTTTACTGACCGCGCCGCATACATCCGATCCGATTGTGGATCGGACGTCACGTCAAACGTGTTACAAATCAGTTAACTTTCGGAATATTTGTCAGATCGTCTAATTAAAAGTGGAATGTTTGAGGTCAGCCTAAGGTATAGAAATTCTTAGCATATAATATGTATACCAAGTGTCCATAGTCATGCCTGTATAAGACAAATCCAAATAAGACATGGTAAAAATAAAACGTAGAAAAATTGTAAATTTTACCCATATTTTTTTCGGTTACTTTCGGTTTAACCAGGAAATGACTCAACAATTTTAACTTTTAAATGTAATTTATAAGACAATGCCAAAACAGAATGCGACATTTTAATAAGTTATTTCGTCTACTTGATTTTTAGAGTTATTTTTAATAGTAAATCTTAGGTGGTTGTGATCGGGTGCAAACTAGTCCAGATCTCAGGTGATGAGGTAAGAAAAATGCAATATCCAAGTTTTAGGGACAAGTATGAAAGATAGAAATAAAAACAGTTGGCAAAATTACATTTTTGTATTAAAGTAGGTTTTTATATTTAAAATATCTACTTATTTGTAGTATAATTAAAAAATATATATTTACTTTTGCCCTGTGTGTCATAAATAGTTTCCAAAGCATATTATTTTTTTGTAATTTTTGAAAGGTCTTTTTATAAGTTTGTTATTACTCAACTTGGTAGATTTTAATAGTCAAGTTATTGCAACCTATAGCCCAGTATACTGGCCTATCCATATAGAGTATAAAGAATACCACTGTGCTCAATCGTTTTATACATATATGAATATGGATGTTAAAGAAAAGGTTTACAATCCAACAGCTGCTTCACTCAATATTAAAATTTTAATTATTTGTAGAGAAAATGCATTTTTTTTTATATCACCCCAGCTACTAAGCCCTCTAGCGAAATATTTCCTATGGTCGGTTTTCTTAACAGAACTATTACTTCGTAAGATATTCTACCTATGTCTTCATGAAATATCCGATATAAATAAAATATACAATAAAAAGAATGTCACATGTTTATTTAAAATAAAAAAAATGGGGTAAATTTGCTTTTAAAATTTATTATCCGTAAGCACTATAAAGAAAATGATTCCTTTTTTATGGATTGTAAAATTGAACGTATACCCACAGGATATATTTTCAATGTATATCTAATATGTGTAAAGGAAATAGATACTAGAAACGTTTATATTTTTGTAGCTGACAGTTTATTTTGACCCAATAAATAAAAAAAAAACTTTTTTTTCACGTCCGTTAAAAAAATGCTGTTTTTTCTAATCCTTAACATGAAGATAAAGTACTTAATTTAAGTACATTAAGTATTTAAAAAAATGTGGTTTTATGTCTACTACAATTTATTTAAATAAAAATTTATGTAATTTAAGGAGTAAACGCGACATTAATTGAAAACAAATAAGTATTTTAATTTAAAAAAATGGCTGTAAGACGATAATTTATCACTTAAAAACGGTTGGAGATAGGTACCATCTGAAACGTCGTGTATCGGTTAAAAATAAAAACAATGGAAGTTTAGGGAAGAAGTATTATTGGAAATCATGTAATTATTTAAAAATAATTACTTTTATTTTATCCATTACTTATGTACAGGGCTAATTTTTTTGCCACACACCGGTAACGATGGTAACACGACGGTAACACACGGTAACGCAAATTTATAAAAATAAAAACTTTTTGCAGAAAATAAAATCATATTTGATGAATTGATCTGAAAAATGGAAGACATAATATCCAATAAACAGGGCGTCCGACTATATTTTGACCCAATTTAATTCCAAATAAATTAAGAACAAATGGAGACGGCAAAATACGGTTTTTGCAGAAAGATTAAAAAATTTATCATCATACCCTTGCTATTTGGTTGTGACATTTCGTCAACACAAAAACAAAATTGCCGATTTTACTAATTATATTATTAAACTTAAGTTTTTGGGCTATTCGGCCGTCGTTGTAGATTTTGTATCCTTTACGTTTCGCCAGCACGAGTGGTTGGCATCCTCAGACGGTTCCTACTAGACTACTTATTGATCTTTTAAAGATTGACTGCATGCCAATAAGAAGTATTTTTAATATTTTGACAGAAAAAATTTGCTATATATTAGATAACAGCAACTTAGCAATATGCTATTTACAAAATAGTAAAGCTAGATTACTTTTTTATTTAACTTTGGTAATATTAAGAAAACAAGCTACTATAGCCGTTGTTGCCGTCGTTTTTCCTGTTACCTTGTGTTTGTAGAATTCACGACGCCTTCTCTGGGTTTCTCGTTCGGAGTACGGTAGCTAATGACCGTCGCATGTTCGTCCACCCTCGATTTGTTTTCTGCGCGAGGTCGTAAAAGATCGAAAAATGCTTCTTGCCACTGCGGATCTAAATTTGGTTTATCTACGACTAAGGGTACATCTACATCGTAAAAATCGAATCCGATTTGACCTATCGCATTGAACCTAATACCGTGCCCCTCGTTCTAGAATTTATCGGATGCAGATAATCCGGTTCTAAATTCCTTTAAATTTAACAAAAAAGTATATACAATGACAGAGAGAGCAAACAAATAAAAATAAACTTCTAACCTTACTTTTATTATATTTGTTTAATAAATTTCATTTAATTTTAGAACATAAAGACAACATAATTACACTCATTACTAAAGAAACAGTATTCCAATATTTTAGCAAATATTTAAGCTAATTTTACATATTTCTCACTAATTTGTTTCTACACTTATCAGTTGTTTTACTTAACTGTCATTTTTCAAACCTTTTTCAAAACCGTGAATACCTATCGTACAAATATTAATCTCCAATCGCACTGAACTCGATTTAAATCGCTTAAAAATCAGGATTGACTTATGGCGTTCAATCCAATCCCTTACTCAATCTGAACCGTGTATATCGCAATTTTTCGTCGGATTAAGTTTTATCCGATCGGTTGAATCGGATCCAGTATAACGATGTACCCTTAGTCTATGGTTAAATTAAAGTCAGATACCCTATATCTACAGTCTAAGCTTGGTGCCATGGGTAGTTATAATTTAAATTATATCTACTAGTTTTAGGATTTAAGTGGTCGTATTTTGAAAACTATTAAAGATGAACATATTAAATGTGGTATTTTGTAAGCACTTTAAAAAGACCTTTTTAATGGTTGTTTCATTTAAAAAAAAGCTTACCTCTTTATTTTTCTTGACTTTTTTATGTTTATTTCTTTTGTTATGCTTAAAAGATAATAGATAAAAATCTACGAAACTTTTGTATTCATTTTCGGTATCGGTATTATTGAGTGGTAAAATATAAATGAAAACCCTGTACAAAAATGTTACTGATTTAAAAAGAATAAGAAACTTATGGTCCATTACAAAAAAGAAAAACAAAAACTAAGTAAGAATCACAAAAACACCTGTAAATGCCTATATTTGTTGTACTTAAAATTCTCTGGTAAAATTTAATTACTTTGAGCCACTGAAATAAATCCGAAACCACCTAAGTCAGTTTAAGGAAACCATTCAACTGCCGACGCCGGAAGTCAATAATTTCTTTGAAGATTTAATGGGAAAAGTTCAACGGTCTATTGATTTAAAAAAGAACGGCATTTTAACAAAATATTGCACCCTTTAACTTATTTAAATTTAAATTTAAAAATATGGTGGTGTTTTTTAATTGTATATTTTTTTAGGATATGAACTAAACATATGATTTTTTCTTGGGAAATACCCTGTATATTTCTTATTAAGTATAAAGGATGAGAGCTTTTCAAAATATATAATACCTTATAGATATTTTTTAAGTTTACACCCTAAATTCATGTTTTTAATTTTCAAATTGAATTTCGCATATTGGGCCATGATACAGATTTTATAACTAAAGAATAAAGTTATTACTATTAAAATAAAATAGACAATGTTTTTACTCTTTAAAACTTCCTTTTTACTTGCTTTAAAAAGAGACAAAACTATTTTCTTAAAAAAACTTTTCAGACCATTACTCCTAGCGACATCTTTACTTTATACTAACAATAATTATTACCTAAATCGATTACTACAGACATCCTAAAGTGGGGGAAATCCGTAATGTCGATATCATAACATCTAATTCTTGCTCTTTCCGGTCCCTAGTTTACTTTCCGGTCTCTCATTTACTTTCCGGTCCCTGATATCAAAAAATCCTGTTAGTCATGACAAAAAATTGTCAGAGTTCAATTGTTACTATTTGACAGTTCAAGATATTGTAAAGTAAGAAAGCATCATTTTGCCAAAGTGGAGTCATTACACAGTTTTTTTTCCGGTCAATTAAAAAAATTATGTACGATACTCGACCGGAAATAATTTTTACGGGTCTCCTCAAAACTACAGGACTCGCCTACGGCTCGCCCTGTAAATGTTTTCGTCGACCCGTAAAATACCATTTTCCGGTCTAGTAACGTAAATAGCTATTAACATTGCTGGTATTTGACGTTTTCTTAGAATACTACATTGTTTTTCCGGGTTTTGGCGCTTGGTGAAGCTGCTGTACAAGCATTTTTATTCGGTCGGTAATATTGATTTCGATCAAATTTTAGTATAAAGTATAGATGTCGCTGAATCTAACCAGAACTAACCTTTTATTGTTCCAGAGGTCTTGTTTAATTAAATTTGTGTTTTTTAAAAACAAGTAAAAAGGAGGTTTACATTTAAAAGTTAAAGTGAAAACAGTGGCTATTTTATCGTAAAAGTGTATGTTTTTAGTGAATCCATTCATAGTGTTGAGTTGTCGAGCAATTACAGAAATTAATCGGCCAGCAATTACAGAAACAACCATCCTCGGATACACAGTCAGGTACCTGTAATCCTACTTTTAGCTATAAAAATGTTTCTAAACTTTTTAAAATATTCAAAATTCTTTAAAATTAAAAATTTAATGGATTATATTTATTTTTTCGATGAAAGTAACACAATGTACGAGTTAAACATACCTACCTTGAAGAGATAATAAATGTCAGTATTTTTGTATTTTTTTATCAATTGAGGTAGTATATATTTTTATAATATTAATTAAAAGTTGTCAAGAAAAAATAAAAATTGGCATGTAGCGAATCATTATTTATATTAAAAAAAAAGATAATAGTAATGGCGGGTGAAAATTTTTTTTTTTTAACTGAGTTTTTAATAACGCCTGCAGATTAATAACGAAAAAAACACAGTATATTTAGGATAGTATAAAGGATGTATATGCTTTAAATTTTGGCTCAATAAACAACTTAGATAAAAATAAAAAACTTTTTTATTTTTCTCGACAAAAAGTTACGCGTTTGCCCAGCGCCGCTTCATATATGGGGGTATGAACATTCGTGGCATACTTGTCAGACAAAACCTCTAAAAGGTTTTTGGTTAAGTCAATTTCATTACTGGCTCAGGAACTATAACACATTTTTGATATTACATAATAAAAAAATCGACTACTTCTAAATTAAAAATGCAGTTTAAAGACTATAAAGATGTGTCCTGGCAATCAATGGCGAAACGTCGGTAAATGATTACATTTTTAACACGGTTTAAACCCAAGAACCAAGATTCTTTAATTGCTTAATTATTTAGGTCACACAAAGTATTATTTAAAACTTAATTTAAAAAGTAGATTCTACTCTTTTTTCTAAGACAAAAATTAAAGAAATATATCTTTAATATAATCTATAAATCAATGCTCAAATGTGTTTGCCTAATGAAAGGTTATGAGAGTGAGTTTACAAAGACAAATCAATTTTTGCGTCTGCTCCAAAAATGTATTAATAATATTTAAATACATTAAGTCAGTAATATTAGGCCTCTTGTATAACACTATTTATTCTTTAATAAAGATCAGTGGCTTCTTTAACTTCGTGAAAAAATGGAGCGCATGGTTTTTGACCTTCAAATAAAAGTATAAAAGTATAAAAAGTACTTATGTGTCCGAAAATACATTTAGGAAAAAGGATTATATTTTTTTTTGGCGTTTTTAACAAAGAAAAATCTACCATTTTGACCTATAATTCCAAAAGAACACAAAAATATTACCATTTGTATTTGGATTTGGCCCATTACGATAATTTATTGTACATTTTATCAAGTGAATTGCTATAATGCCTCTTATTCGTGACAACAGAAATTTATTTAGGTATTAGGTATTTTAGGATTTTTGAATTTCATGTTACAATTTGTTTTTAGTCACGTAGGGTGCTAAAATAGTTAGTTTGCTGTTAATGAAACATATAACAGCGAGTTTGTTAGGGTTCAAGCTAGACCTGTGTTTTAATACTATCAATATTTAATCAGTACTAAGAGGTAGAGACATCTAGTAAATGTCAGAATTTAAAAGGGGATAATACTGTTTAATAGACTTAAAATAAAATATTAATTTAATAATATGTAAGTTAAAAGTTAGATTTAGTACTGCAACTCTAAAATATCTATAAAACGGACAAATTTTCCCTGAATTAGATGATAGATACTTAATAGGGGGCTAAAAATAACCTTAATGTAGATAAGTATATTTAATGAATTAAAACTGAAAAACTTACAAAAGACGCATAAAATGGTATAAGTATTGGTATTTAGTATAACTTAGTAGTATTATTTGGTATTTTTATATTTAATATCTTTTTGGTGACTTAAATAACCAATTGAGGAAACTTGGTTTTTGGGTTTGAACCGCGTCAAAATGAGATCGTTTACCGACGTTTCGCCATTAATTGCAAGGAGCTTCTTCAAGCATTTTTATTCTGCAAGATTGAAAACAACATTTAGGTTACTGCAAATTTTAAAGTAATCAATGTGGCGACCGTGGTAAAGTGTCAAGCGTACGCAGAGAACCGAGTTCGATTCTCAGTATCATAGCCTCGTCAGTGCACAGAAGGCGATGGCAAACTACTGTATAGTACTCTCTTTGAAAAGCTATCATTAATTAGTTTCAAAATAATACCCTTTTCAATAATATAAAAATAGTTGATATAATTTCCACTATACCGATGGCATCAAGCTAATTTTACTGTTTACAGCTTAGACCTGTAAATATAATGAAAATTATATATGCTATTTATCAGATTTATATGTTCATATTTCCAAAACTAATAAGTTTAGATATATCAAATGTAGTATTCTTTTAAGCTAAACGACCATTTTAATATTGATACAATACACAAGGTGTCCATTAACAAAAATACTTCTTAATTCTTCCCAACTAATTAATTGTTTACATGTTTTTTTGTTATTCTCCAAAGAGTAATGGATGAGGAAACTATAATGCTTTTATACAGCATTTTGTTGTAAGTGGGTGTCAAAAAATATAAATAGAAATTATGTACATTAAAAAAAATAAAGAAGTGAAGGGGTTTTAAGTTTATATCTTGACACCTGTCACCACACATTATTTTTAAAAACTATGGTATTTTAGGATGCCCTAAATTAAGGCCCTTTAAGAACTTAATAAAGATAAACAGCAGAAAACTACTTATTTATTCCGAAAAGCATACTAAAACCGAAAAACCCCTTTTTCTCAATTTACTATTCAACACCACATGGCTAAACTCTCCCGTAAATCTTGCTTTTCTGGTCGAATTCGAACTTAATTTGTTTTCCATTAATAAGATTAGTGCCAGAAACTCATGTGGTTAACCTATTTGAACGAGGGGAAAGCTCTTATTTATTTGGTTTAAGGGTAAAGTTTTGATCCATCAATAACTTTGTTAAAGTTATCCTCTAAAAATAAGACATTTAAAGTATTTATTTACTTCTATATACGCCCCAGTTATAATTAGATCATTTCGGTAAAGTCGCGAAATAATTAATTTTTTCAAGGTAGAATAATAACAGGAAATTTAAAATACTAAAAATAAATTAAAAAAAAGAAAAACGTTACTTTCATTTTTTGGAAATATAACATTATGCCTTTTTCAAAATGAATACAAAGAAGTAGGGTATGGTCAATTATCTTAAAAACGATACAATTTGTCAAAACTGCTATAGGGGAGTAACAGGACATTGAACATTCAGGAAGAAAAAAGTGCGATGTTTTCAAGTTTCTTCAAAAACGAAAGGGATTAAAAAATATTTATGAAACATATTCCTGAATTAAAAATGTTCTACTTGCTCCACTGTACCAATTTTGACAAATTTCGGTTGAATCGTTTTTAAGATAATTGACCATACCTTGTTGTTTATGAAGTAATTTTGAAAGAAGCATATAGCAAAACTAGCAGGGAGTAAAAAAAAAAACGATGATATCAGGTCATAAAAGTTGTTAACTTTAAAAACTAAAAGAATTACTAAATAAATATCAAAAAATGGTTTACAAAACAAAGAATACGGTTGTAGCGCTGGGAATTATTTAAAATAAAACTTTTCTATGGTATTTAAGAAAAATAGGCGTATTTTTATTGTTGTGCTATGCCAATTAATTAATTCAGTTTACAGTGTTTACAGAAAAAAGTAGAAGAACGAGGCCTTTTACAAAGAAACCTAAACAATGAATTTGGTTTAACTCCGCTTAGTCTGCGAAAAGTTGGGTAGGTAGTTTAGTTTTTTAAGCCCGAGGGTCTATTCTGTGGGGACGTTGGAGAATAATGGGCGGACTTAGGCTGTTTTCAGCTCCAGTAATTTAGATTGTATGTTAAGGGACCAGTTAAAATTACTTTAGTAGACTGGTTTTGACCTTTTTATTGACAAAAAACGAGCAAACAGCTTAAATACCGGAAAATAGGCTTAAAAGGTGCCGCTTCAGTTCAATATACTGACTGCCTACGGGTGGGGTTAACAGAAGGACAAATGGACCAAAAAATTAAATTTAAAAAGTAATATTTTTTATAAAAAAAAATTGCTTGTAAAAAAATAAGATCCACGAGAAGGAGAGAAAATGTTGATTTGGTTTTTCTCCAAAAGTAAATTATTCTTATTTTTAATTAATAAACAAAGTATAGGACCAACTTATTTAGAATGGCAATTTGAATGACAATATAAATGTTAAGGGGGTATCAAAAAGTTTTATAAAACTAATATTGGGTTTTTAAAATTTATTATTTTAAATTCTTATAATAAAATGACCTTAAAAACTCTACATAATTCTCTTTTCGAACACCTGCTTTCTCCAAATTTCTACACAACACTAATTTTTCAGCTGTAAACAAATGTAATTAGGGTTTTGGCCAAATTATGGACTTTATTAAAATCTTAAATTATTAATTTTGTCAATTAAACACATGATTCTAAATAAATAATTTTAAGTAAAGGTGTGTTTTAAAATTTATGAACTATAACATCTATGGGAAAAAGACATTTTGGTATGAGGGTGTATAGATAAAACAGATAGAAGGTATTACCAGGTCACCTGCGATACACAGCCGGCGAATTTCGCAGCTATTTGCTTAACACTTAACCATAGGTTTGTTACCATAGAAACAAAGAAATAACGAAATGTGATTGGTGTTGCAAATAGTTAACCCGAGTAGTGGTGACGCTTGCCTTGTTGTGGGCGTGGGCATTAAAAATAATAAAACCGTTTGCATGTAAATTTCTATTTTAACACTTTTTCCTGATGCCATAAATTTATTAACACAGATATTACCATGAAAAAAAATATATAAAATTTTATGATGCGTGTTTAAGAATATATACAGGGTGTCATATGAACTTTATGTTTAAAATAAGAAATCTTTTTATTAAAGCTATTATGTTCTTTATTTAATGTTTTTATTAATTTCTTGTAAACTTAAAGGGCTTTCACTAAGCTTCAGTTCATTAAACTAAAAGTAAACAGTATACAGACGATTTAATAGCTTAAACCGGAATGCGGTCTAAATACCTTTAACAAAGCTTCCTAACTTCAATAAGATTAAATTGTACTTCACTTGTGGGTCTTCCACCAGACCAATAGTATTATATTTTCTCTGACAAAAAACTATCATTTATAGAAATAGCAAATAATCCGATTATATTTTTATTCTTAGCATAGCACGTTGACGTGATAACGTTGAAGTGTAATGCTAGCAACATCTAAATCCATAAAAATATATTTACTAGAAAAATGGGACTTTTCCCCAGAAAATATGTGGATTTTAAAATAATTTTTGTTTTACAACCGTTTAAAAATGCTGTTTTTAATCGTTAACATGCGGTTAAAGAACTCCAGTCTAGTTACATTACAAGTGTTCGAAGTGTTAAAAAAATTACATTTTTTAACACTTCGAAGCTTTTACACTTTAAACTAGTGTTTGTTTTAATGTCTATCTTAAAACCCTTTACAAAATAGGTGTTAAGGTTTCTTAAGATGTTAAGTGGTTTCCATTTAAATTATTAAAGTTCTTAACTGCCGAAAGTCAATTTGTGTATTGATCTAATCATTTTTATTCACTTAATTGGTAAAAAAATATATCTTGAGCACTAGTAGAAATTCCTATATATGGCAATATCAGATGAAAATCGCTGAATATATGAGTATTTTAAGATTTAATTTCATTTTGGCATCCAAAAATTACATTATTCAAGGCATAACAACAATGATCACGTGGACATATATAAGGATACATGACAGCGTTGCTAGGCAACCCATTACGGTACCAAGTAGGGCCGTAATGTGCAATTTACCGGCCCCAAATTAATACAGGGTAAGTGGACTTACTGGACAGTATGAAATAAAAATATTTTTAAAGTAAAATTATTTCGCTCCGTGTATAATTGTCTTTAAATATTTATGCAAATTTTACAACTTTGCGGTAAAAATGTACTTGCCACACTTGTTGCATCGTATAAACCTCAGTAATCGGCAGAAAGTCCGCAGCATATGGGAATTTTTATATTTTAGGACAGCTTAAATTTACTTTTATGTAAATTAGTTTTAGCGTTCTTTTCAACTAGAATGTTATCTTTCCAAAAGTGGTAAAACTGTAACGGTAAAAAGAGAAAAGTTAAAAATAAAATCAGCTAATACATATTTACGTTAAAAAAACACATGTACTTTGTATTATTATTTAAGGTTACTGTCTCAGCAGCTGATCTTCATTAGCTAGAATTCTCTTTTTAAAATTGTAACGTTTTATAATTTTTGTTTAATGTTGTCTGTAATTACTATACAGAGTATCCAAGAATATGTGGGCAATCTCTCAAAGTTATATACAATACGTGCAAATAATGTCACAAGGTCATATAAAATATTTTCCTAAAGCCCCTCTTACAGAGATATGTGCCCTTAAAGGACGCCGCTGGAAATCGGTTTTCCTAATAACTTTTTGTATTTACTTGTTATAATAAATTATTTTTATTATAATAAATACAAGTAAAATTTTTTAAATGGTATCCTTCATTAGTTCGCCAGGGGCGGACTAATCCTTACACAATAGTGTTAATTATTTTTACACCCCGTAGAATAAAGAAATCAAATAAGTATTTTTGGGTAGCTTCTAAATCCTTAGGGCAAAAGCAGTTGTACTTCTGTTAGATGTCGATAGATTAAAGCGTTTTCGACAAAACAAGTTTTTGTTATAAATGTTAGAAATTGATTATAAATAAACGAAAAAACGAGTTTTAGGTCACAGAATATCATTATAACTATTTAGAGGCAATATTAGAATTGTTTGAAAACACAAGATTTATTATTACCACATTCTGCTGCAATAAGTATTATTTGAAGTAGCATTATAAGCAACAAATTAAATTTTGTCTGTGGAGGTTAAAAAAAGTGGCAGATAATAAAAAGTTTTTAAATTTGTGCTGTTTTTAGACAAATCTACATTCAGTAATAATGGCTTAGTAAACAGACATAGCTATATCACAGCCTTCTTAGATTTAAACAGACATTTGCAAGAAAAATCATGTTAAAACGGAATTTACTAAAAAGTATAAAAGATGGGTATAGGCAACCCATACACCATGTAAAAGGGTATGTTATTTGTCATCGTATGATGTAACAAAATACAGGATGTACCATTTAAAATAAAAACATTCTTGCTATTTGATTTCCTGAAAAATAAAATTATTTTTTTAACTCCCAGTATATTATTTGATTCTTGACATGACCTATGTATATTGTGGCAGACTTTTCCTTATTTTATAACAAATTTAAAAGTTTAAAGTATTTAAAGTGTTAGAGTAAAATTAATTTTATTTCACCTTTGCATTTCTAAAAAAAATAAATATCACAAAAACAAATAAAATTGGACACTTAGTACTATAAACAAAACTTAAGAAATTATTTTTTAAGTAGAATTTAAAACCGTCATAAATATAGTCCAATAGTGTCCCATTTAAAAAATATAACTTTGATACGTCACCTTACTTGAGACACGCCTGTATAAGCCAAACAATTTTTATACTGATGGCCTTATTTGATCCTAAATGTTTCCCCATCCAGTTTTTTAAAATCCCTATGATTATCCAGCTGCAGACCGTAAGCCGAATATGGTGGGCCACACATGTTGTTAAAAAATTGGGCACGCCGTATATTAAGAGATATAGGATTATTTTTATTTTTAGGTACATAATCTATAAAATTATACCAATATACATATTATTTTTTAATTTAAACTGACAAAGACACAGAAGAATTTTTCAGGATGTGCATTTTTATTAAATATCAGTTTAAATAGTAGGTCAATGCCAGCAGAATTTTTTTTCATTTCTTTCCACATGGAAATTTACTGGCAATGCCATCCGGTTCCTCGTCATCGGCCTACATCAGTGAAATTTGCGCATAGTTAGGTCCTAATTAGACAAATCACTTGCGGGCGCACTGATAATAAAATGAAATTGTCTTATTTTTAGCTGCGGGGTTTTCTCGTGAGAATATGCAATGGGGCAAAAATAACTCAATGAAATAAAGTTTTAAAGTAAAATGGATAACTTTAAAAATGACTTTTCTTACAAAAACGTGTTTGTTACATTTGCTAAGCACTAAGTTTGTATTATGGCAAGAATATACTTACTTTACTTTAAAAATGTTGGAAAGAAACAGTGCGTTTACTTGGTAGCAAATAAACTGGAGGTTACAAGGCAAGGCAAAGAAGACAGAAATATTTTTAAAATAGTTCTAAAAAATGTAATAACTACAGACTTGAAAATAGGTATAAAATTAAATTTTAAATTAATTGAAATATTTAAAGGTTAGGCAATATTGGTAAGAAGATATATAATTTTTGATTTAGTTACCTAAAATTAATAAATTCACAATCATTATAATGATTTTTTACAATTTTTAGGTAAGTGTTTGTTAATATTAATAAACAACATTGTTGTGATTTACAGTTTATTTTAAAACTCTATAAAACCCATGAAGAAAAGAAATTTACCCAAAACTTGTTAACTTCTAACTGTCAGTATTTTTAAAAGTTTACAAATCGTATTTATGGCCATAGCTTTTGTATTTCAAATTTAACGAGGGTGCTCGCAGAATCTCCTAAAAAACATTTTTTTAATAGTTTGGTATCACATAGGACATAGGCGGTATTCCAGGTAAGACTATTTCTACACACAACTGTAATAATAGATATAAGTCGATATTATCATTTAGTGAAATGGATGATTTAAATTGTTTAAAAAAAAACACTTTTTCGCCGATACCGTCTATGTGGTACTAAATTGTTGGTATAAAATGATTTTTATAGGCTAACAAGCCACTCTTTTCATTTAAATATATAAGTATCCATACATGGACTTTGCAAACTTTAACAGCACCAGAAGAAGTCGAAAAAAGAGGTAAAATACCCACTAGAGTATCCACAAAATTAAATTAAGATATGATATAAAAGTATGAATAGTTATAACATAAAAGATGTGAAAATTTTAATAAGTTAATAATGAATATTAACTTAAAACTTAAAATTGAGGATAAAACTAACTTAAAAACTAAAAATAAGTCTAAAAATAAGTCATGCAACAATAAATAAACCTCAGAAAAATATATTAATAAATCAAGCACCTACAAGAGGCACAAGGAAACTCAGGTGATATATTATTAAACTTTTTTAAAATATTTTTGTTTGTGCTAATGACATTGAGAAAAGTCGATCTTGTTACTAAAGCTATTGCTTCTGCTTTACTATGCGACGAGAGGAGAATTTTGAGCAGAGTATGTGCGTCTAAATGGCAAATGAAACAATTCATTGTTCTAAGAGATCTTGAGGATGTTGATGTAGATTTGCTGAAGAATTTCTGGGCTTTGAATAATGTTATTAAAAATTTTAAATAAAAAAACACATCGGAAATGGCTCTTCTATCAGGCCAGGGACATCAGATGTAACTGAGTCCTGGGAAACATCGTCATGGAATTAAAAACTTTTGTCTAAAGGAAAGATATTTTGAAAATTCTATTTTGAATCGTCAATCGGTCAACATATGTAATTTGCTGCAGATTCCAAACGACTCGCCAAAATTTAATCTTACTAAGAACAAAACAGTTGTACAAGCAGATGACTGGTTTAGCATCTTGAAACTTTACATTTACTTGTGACGAATCCCAACATCTTAGAAGCAGAATTAATAACAGATTCTATGAAAGTCAAAAAATCAGTTTCGTGTCAAAGATAACCCACGAAGTCTCCATGTAATATCAGAAACCGTCTAATCAGAGCATTTCCATATGATATCCGTACATTATTGGTTCAGATTGTGGAGAACGTAATGGAGGTGCACTTAGACGGATTAAATGATAGGTATTTCTTCACAATACTCTTCCAAGCAGTCTAGTCACTCTGAGCTGTTTTGCAGTCTTCAGGGCCGTTTATACTGGTAAAAACTTTAAATAGTGAAAGTGTCAAAAAATTACACGTAAGTTGTCATGGTATTCAGAATGTCATATACTGACAAAATACGATAAAATATACGGGTAATGTCATTTAAAATTACCAGTAGCATTTATTTCCGGTTAAACCGAAAGTGATATAACACAAGTCATTTGATCAACTAATCCATATTTAGAACAGATAAAGATGGGTCCACATTTAATTTATTCTGAAAGCGATGCCGCCAAGTACACAAAAATGATAAAGTAAAGAAACCCTTTTGTAAACAATGATTTATTGCAGCAAAAAATATTTAACTCGATGAGTTTCTAGTATCACGCCACGTGCCACCGTTTTTATAGTAGGACAGAGGCGAAATAAGACAATGTTTTGTAAGTAGGTGATACGTGTTTTAGCAATGTATTTTTAATTATTTATCTTAAAATATGTTATCAGGCTCTGACCGAGGCTATGTGCATTCAAAAAGGTTTGTTTACTTTATAATTTTTTGTGTACTTGGCGGCCTATCTTTATCAATAAATCAAATTTAATTTTGCTATCTGAGAAGATAAAAAGTTTTGGGAGTAAACAGCCTTGGATAAACCATCCAAACTCCACGGTTTATTGAAAAAAATACTCAATAAAAAATAGCGTTTATTAAAAAGCGTAACGTAAATAAATATGTAAATAAGCGGTTTAAAGCTAATATTTTTAGGGTCCAAAATAATGGAAAAAGTTGAGTTTAAGTATAAAAGCTTTTTACTATCGTACAAAATCAATCAACATAAAAGGAACAACAAAGAAGAAAATGTAAAACCCTATTCCCTAATTTTTATTTAAATCAAATTCACCTCGGCTACAACATTTTGCCGTCTCCGTTTAAGATAGCGTGAGCGCAGTGCAGCCAAAGCCTGGATTAATTGGGCTTTAATGTGATGCAAATTTTTCAAAATGCAGGTAAAGCTTTCTAAAAATAATTTTGAATATAAAAAGATTGCAAACTATTTCAATACAGACTGTGCACCGATGGGGTTTACAAGAGGACAAATAAAAAAAAAATTCTAGAAAAAATTATGCTTGTGAAAAATGTTTGCTTGCAAAACAATAGGCCAGGAGAATGATGTTAAGCAAAAGCAAAGTATTTACTTCATTGGTTTTAGGCAAATGTGTATGTTTTATCTTTTATTAATTTTAATAAAAGCATTTGCTTAGCTTACCTGACCTAAAATAAAATATTTACGAAAATGTTTTTTCTATATAAAATAATTCTAATAAGTACATTTTTTTTTTCAAAAGACTACCTTTATTTTTTATTTTTAGGCCAAATATAATTTAGAATATTTATTTAAAATGGCAATTACTCACCATTAATGTTAGATGGGTATTAAAAGTTATATAAACTTGATTTTGGAGTAATTAAATATTGTTTATAATAAATTTGTTATAATAAAATAACCTAATAACTTGTCACGAATGCGATTAAGGCGTTTTTACCAAATTATGGAGTTCAATAAAATTTTGTTTTTTAATTTTTGTTCACTACAAACTTTATTTGAAATACATTTTCCTAATGACATTTTGTTTAAAAATACAAAATAAATGTTGTTTACTCTTAGAAGAAAACATGTTTTTAGTATTTGCGAACCCTGTATATGTACAAAATCAACTACTTTTGGCAAATTATATTTTTTACATGCAAAATATTTTATGAAAGTTAACTTTTATTCGAAAAATTAAATTTTTGATCCATTTGTCCTCCTACAGATCAAATAGCAGATAGTGATAAATTTTTTTTGAAATAAAAATACACCATTTGGGTCAGCAAGGATTTTGCTTTGGTTGTCACATAATCTTTAAAGCATGGAGATGAAATATAAATTAAAAATATATAAATTTATATATTTATTTTGTTCTAATTACTTTATTTCTTTATATTTAGAACTACATGCAAGTAATTATGGAAATACGTTGCAAGACATTAAAATAAAAATAAAACCCAATTTTACATACGTTCTAATGTTAGCTAGATATACCCAGATTGTAAACATGAACTTCGATCTAAATATTTATAAATAAACAATGCAAAATAAATCAGAAGAAAATGAATTAAAAAAACATAGGTTAAGGTAACAAATTTTTAATACTTAACTGCTATGTGTTGTAGTAGGTCAATTTAAAACCAGGTAATATTTTAAGATTTAAAAACATACCTTCATGTTTTAAAACTGAAAATTTATTTCTTAGAATTACCTACTCTTTTTACTGCTTATTAATATTTAAACGGCTTGTTGTAATAAGACAATAAGCCACAGAGCCTCAGTCTTAAGTATTATCCTTGGAGCTTATTAACTCATAAAAAATGATTTAAGTAAATTTTTAATAATAAGTGGTAATTTAACACATTTTATTACTTAAAATTTTAATAACTTCCTTTTGATATTTGTGGCTTATCATGTTATATTGGCTATTATTTAATTAAAAAAGTAAGTTTTAAAGTTTTTGAGTGACCTTGTATAATGTTAATTTTTATTTTTTTATTGTACATGACAACACTTATATATTGATACATTTTGTTTTTCGATTTTATAAATAGGGCTGTGCTAAATTTTTAAATTTTAAACTTTAAAAAATGGTACATTCTGTTTTATTTAAAAATACATATTTTCATTACTAGCATGCGTACGTATTTTTAAAATATAGGGGTTGCCATTTTACAAGGTGTATCAAATATTTTAAGGTTTTTTTTTAATTAAATATGGTCTTGATCTAATTTTTCTTAAGCAACACAATGACGATACTTTTGTTTAAATACTATCTTTAATATAAAACAGTTTTTATCCGGTAAAGAGATGGGTGAAGGTCGCGTGCTATTTGGATCTCGTACTATTTGTAAAAGCAGATAATTGATTTTTTTATAACAATCACAAATTTTCTTACCCACACAAAAAACAAATCAACTTCCAATGAAAGACTGCACTTACCTGAAAAAAAAGACAACTTTATTAGGTACAATATGTTTATTTAATTATAAACTTAAATATGTAATTTTTGGTAAAAAAGATAGGTTTGTTATTATTGCTGTAGATAGAAGTTGTTGCTCGGCAACGTAATTTTCCGGCCATGGCCGTAAATTAACATTTAATTACATGACAATGTGATACTATACTAACATATGAAGACCACAGGGGAAAAACGATGAAAACTTATTTTTGTTAAAACCATATTTTTGCAATATATCTTGACTAATATTTAAAAGATAGGCTGTCAGTCTGCGCTTCATCACTTTAGTAACAATTCACATTGATAGTGTGCTCTAAAGGGCACTTTACCTACATTTACAATTGTTTTCTTGTCATAATTGCTTAGTGTTGACAGATACAGTAGTTTTTGGCATGTTTTCTGAAAGACTGATAGCAGGCCATAAAAAAAGGTGCTATTGATTTACCTCGCTAAATCCAACGGTTTAGACGTAAATCACCCTTAAAAATTAAGTGGTAAATTTACTTTTCTCATTTCCGTTACCACCAGCTACGAGATAAATAGCTATAAAAATATACTAAAGCTGTCAGTTTAACATCAAATAAATTTGCTTTTTCCCTTTTTAAATATTTAATTTATAATCTTTAAATAACTAATAATAGCTAATCACCAATATTCAAATATCGAATATTGTAATATCCATTTTGTTATGGAAAAGCAAATGGTAATGCAGAGTTGGCAAGAAGCTATTATATGGAGAGTTATCCGGAAAGAAATATCCCTCTATGCTCAAATATTTTCCAGTGTGCACAGAAGGCTTGCGGAATGTGGTTCCTTTAAAAGTTACAACGGAAATAGGGGAAGACCTAGAACTGCTAGAAACATAGCAACAAGAAGAAAGAGTGCTTGAAATTATTAAAGATAATCCAGGTACTGGTACTAGAAAAATTGGGAATGAAGCGCGGCTCTGTTAGGCTAGTTCATGAAGGGTACTAAGAGAAGAACAACTTTACCCGTTTCATTCACAAAAGGTGCAGACTCTTTATCACGATGATCGGCCGAGACGGTTGGAAATGTGCAATCAGATCCTAGCTAACTGTAGCTGTCAACACTAAACAATTATGACAAAAAAATAATTCTCAATAGGTAAAGTGCCCTCTAGCGGCAAACAATAAATGTGAATTGTTACTAGAATGATAAAACGCAGACGATTTAGTTTAGGTTTTAAATTATAGTCAAATCGATTTTTCTGTAAGCGAGTAATTCAAAAAACAAAAAATAAAAACTTGAAATTTGACGGCTTGCAACTCGAAAACGAATGACACTTTGAAAAAAATGTATATGAAGCTTTACCCCTATTTTGTCAAGTAGAATAATCCCCTTACAGTTTTGTGATCGATTTTGAATTACCCTGTATAGAACACGTGAAAATAATGTGAAAAGATCCTATAATTTTTTTGAAAGGCCCTTCTTTACCCTTTATATTTGCCCTTAAAGGACGCCGCTGGAAAGCGGTTTTTCTTGAATAACTTTTATAGTACTTTCTATAATAAAATATTTTTGACGGTCGTATTCACCAACCTTTTACTAACTTTATCAGACTGATAGCGCCTAATGCCAATGCTTTTTGGCATTGGCATTAGCAGGTTATCAGTCTGATAAAGTTAGTCAGAGCTTGGTGAATACGACCGTTAATATAATAAATACCAGTAAGGACTCTTTTAAAATGGTATTCTTGTAAAACCATTTACCTTTATTAGTTTGCCAGGGGCTGTATAATACAAAAATAAAAAAGTATTTTTGGGTAGTCTATATTAAAAAAAAACTCCTGTTAAATGTCGAGAAATTAAAGCGTTTTTGAGCAAAAACAAGTTTTTTTAGTGTGAACATCTAAAATTATTAGGTTTCTCTGTTGCAAATGGTACGAAAAAAATTATAAAAAAATTTTTTATTTTTATTTTCACGAAACTAAAAAAATAATGTTGCAGCATTGTGGAGGGATCCCATATTCTTCGATAATTAAAGCTAAGGAGTGCATAAAATAAGAGGGAACCTAGGTCGAATCGACAAACAAAATTATTAAATACAACCCTATTAAATCAAAATGGTGCTTTATCGATATCGGACAGGAGTACCTTTTTTAGCTAAGGACTTAAGCTATTTAAAAATTATGGTTTTATTCCTTTATATTACAAGGTGTAAAAATAATAAGTACCATTTGGTTAGGGTTATTCTGCCCCTAGCAAACTAATATCTTTTGACATACCAGATTAGTTTTCCAATGTCGTCCATAAAAGGTGATTTGAAAAATGGTCGAGGGATTCCTAACTATATGATATGTTTGTATATAAAATGCGATTTTATAAAAACGGTACAAGATTCCCACTTAAATAAGGTATACATTTTTTGTAGAAAAAGATAAAGAAATAAAACAGATAAAGCCAAATGTAAAATTTATCACCTCTGTCAAAAATCCATCCATAAACAAAAAAAAAATCATAACCCCTTGTATAGGTAATCCCGACTTGCTCAACAGCCTGGTACCTACAGAAATTTTAAATTAAAAAAAATATATATATAAAAGAAAATAATTTAGTAGTATGTGCATATATTACTTATTAAGATACATTGTGAAATCAAATAAAAACTGACATCCAAAGTGTATCAAGAATGATTTTGAGTCTGTTATTATTTAATTATTTATATGCTTATTTATGTTTGTGGGTCTTGTATTATATTCTCGTAAAACTTGTTCCAAATTATTGTCAAACAAGTTAAGTAAAAATATCGGAACAATATAATTTTTCTTGTCGACTTTTCTACTAGTTTTCGAGCATTGAAGAAACTTTTTTAACTAATGCTCACTAGAGAAAACTTTAACAGAAACTTCGAAGTAAAATGTAAGCATTTATGACGACGTTAAGATGTAACACAAAGGGAAAAGTTTTTAAGCTCTTCAATTAAACGGCGAACTCAAACTTAAAAGACCTATAAACTTTTCGCGTTCTGTATTGAAAAGAGCCCTCGGGTACAATGACGCTTGGCGACAATAAAATATATTTGACATTTTCACATAACTTCTTAATTTATTTTTAGATAAATCAGCAACTTGTGTTTAATTCTCTTAAAATAAAATTGATCGTATTTTATTAAAAATGTGACAGAAAGGTTGATTTATTCTATAAGTTACTGTTTAAATGTTTTGTTTTTATGTAGAATAAAGCTGAATTTGTAGATTGACGTTTCCGTTGCCGATTGCCGTTTGACGTTTCGGTTTCTCATATGGTATATGGAACCGGTTAACAAAAAGTATAAATTGACAAATGAAAAGTTGTTGTTTCATCTCCAAACTGAAAACGTCCAGTGGCAAACGAAAACAACAACGTCAATGTCTAAATCCAGCTTAAAAGCTTAAATTTCTTTATTTATTTTTCATTATTAAAGTAGTAAGATTTTATTCGTAAGCTAGTGTAGCAAATGTTTATACAACAATCTTCTTATTATCTTGAATATAAAATCAGCTCTAATAATTTTTTGCATTTATTTTAAAGCGCCCTATACAGAGTGTTATAAATTCCATGCATTAGCATTGCTATCTCCTTATTATAAGAGAAGCTTAATTTTGTTTTAATATAGACCAGGATGATGGTAGCTAAAACACACAACGTCGTATCGAAAAAATAAAACTATTTTTTGAAAGGCATAAAAAGTGCCTATAAGAAAGTGCTATTGGTTTTTCAAAATAATCACCAAGAGGGCCTTAAAAAATAAAATGGATAATTGATTTTTCGTTTTTCGGATATTCCTGAAAGTAATCGAATTTCTTTTCGCCCAATTATTCAGCATTAGGATGTGCAACTTTGCCTTAATTTAACAAACCCTCTATCTCTTAAAATTACCAAGATAACAATACTAAGGCATTGAATTTGTAACACACAGTATCATTTTTTTTAAGTTTCTTTGAATAAAAAGGTAAACTGGTCATGAAAAATTACAAATTATTTAAAATGGGTTTTTTCTTTAATTTAGAACGAGCTTTAGGTAACAAATAGTATTTCTTTTAACAAAGCCGCTTCTTACTTAAATCATTGACCAACTATGTTTTTCTCCAAATTAAAAAATAATTGTTGAAGACCAGTAGGTCTTTAGGGTTGTTATTTTTTTTTAAATAGTTGTTAAAAAAAGTGTAAATTGGAAAAACACGACATAAAGGAGCAAACGCATATTTAAAAGTATATTTTATAAAATATAAAGTTATTGTTACATAACATTTAGGTGGATTTTTAATTAAAATAATATATTTTTAAATAGCTTAACTTTTTCATTTGTGTGAGTGTGAAAAGTGTATTATTAGCAAAGTTTATTTTAGAAAACAACTATTATTAATTAAAAAAAATAAATAACCAAGAAAGATAAAAATAAAACAATCTATAAATTTTTCGTACTTCTTTATCTATTGTTTTTAAAACACAGAAAAGAAACAAATGAATATCCAAACCTCAAGAAAAATAAGGAGGTTAACTTTTTAAATGAAACACCCTGTATATTACGTCACCATTAAATAGGTTTTTAAAAAGCCTGACCACCTTAATCCTACCACCTACCTACGGCATACTATAGGATGTTTCAGAAAATTTTGGACAAAATGGGATATCTCAGAAAGAATGACTCGTAGATATTTGATTTTTACACAAAAATGTAGTTAATGTAATTATCTATGCAAGAAAAATAGTCTTAAAAAATCATAAGAGCACTGTGGTTATATCTTATTAAAATCTGAAATTTAAAAAAATAATGTCATATTGCCCTACAAGCATTAGAACACCTAAAAATATTACAAATGTTATCAAATCTAAAGCTTTCTTTTACCTTGGGTTTAATTCCGTCTATTATTATTTTTCCGTACGAAAAACGGGTTTTGTTTAACAAAATAAAAGCCTTTTAAATGCATAACAAAATTGCCAAAATCTGATATGATATAGGGTGTTTTATATAAAAATCCAGTTAACTATTAACTTCCCGAGGATGACCATATTTCCGAAACTATGAAAAATTGGTAAAACACATATGGACTTTTTTAAAATAAATTTGAAAGACCTATCTAATGGTGATAAAATATACAGGGTGTTCCATTAAAGGAAAAGGGTATTTTGCTGTTTAGCTTAAAACCCGATTGTCAATTGTTTTTTCCACTCTTTAATCCTAATGAGCGTAAGAAATGCTACTAGTTTGTTAATTTAAACTATTTTGTATTTCGGATAATAACGAAGTTACCAATGACGGCCACTTAATTTGAATGACCCTGTATAAATAATATTGTAGCTCATACAGGGTGTCCGCTAATTAATGGTACATAGAAAAACCACAGATTTTCTATGCCAAAATATTAAGATTTAACCACACATACCTATATCCAAAAGTTGATATTAAGAAAAATGCAGGGTGTCAAAGTGGAAGAAAAAATAATTTGATTCGATAGTCGTTGATGCGTTTGAATATTTAAATTAAACTCGGTATCTAGGGGGGTTTGACATAAGCTATCTAGATCTGATATCAATTTTTATGTGTAAACTAGAGGGGGCAAGCTACACTATTAAAATTTCTCTAAGACGTTTTAACTTTTTGGGCTACCCTGTATGTATCACCAATATAATCCTACATGCTTTCTACACAAAAAGGTGTCTTGTAAGAATGACTCCGAGCAACCGTTTTTAAAATATTTATATTTAAGTGGTTTAGTGCATTCAAAAAGTATATGGAAGAATACTACAAAATTATTCCATATCATGAGGCAGTTGTAGTTGTGAACAATGCGCTGTTTTTAAAGGCATTTTTAAGTGGCACTGAACCACTTAAATGCAAATATTTTAAAAACGGTTGCTTAAAGCCATTTTTAAAATATATACCTTTTTGTGTAGAAAGCATGTCGAAGTTTACTGGTTTACTTAGATGGTGCATACAGAGTAGTTCAAAAAAGTTGGGAAGTTTTAAAAAATTAAATGAGAGTAGCTAGCCCCCTCTAGTTAAAACATAAAAATTAATATCAAATCTAAAAAGCTTATGTAAAAAACCCCAGATACCAAGTTTCACTGAAATATTTAAAAATTGTCGAAAATTTTTTTTTCACTTTGACACCCTATATCTTTTTTATTATCAACTTTTGGATATAGGTATGTTTGGTTAAATTCTAAATAATAAATAAAAATTTATATTTTGCCATGAAAAATTTGTGGTTTTTCTGTGTACCATTAATTAGCGGACATTCTGTATAGCTGTTTTCTTGGACAGCTTCCTTTTGATGCAAAAATTTTAAAGAAAAAAATTTGAAATTAAGCAAACACATATTTTAATTCTGCCATGTCGTTTCAAAAGTGTACGCTTTTAAAACCATCGGCGCTTTATCCCAAAAATAAACGGATTAAACACCGATGTGTCAATACGTTCCATAAGGCCTTTCAATTTTTTTCATTAACCTGAAAAAAAATCGCTTTTGACTTGCATCACACTTAAAACGAAATACCAAAAAAGAATAATTAAACACCGAAACGTGTTTTGACTCGTAGAGATCGCGTACTTCAATTTATTTGAATTTGATCCATACAGGACATGTTTTGTTTTATAAATCAAATGGCATTTTAGGATTACATTAATATAATAAAAAAATAAAAAATAAATAAATAAATATAAAGCATTTCTGTTTTTGCATATATGTATTAATTTTAAATTGAAACATACGTTTTAACTGCAAATTAAAATAAAGTTGCTGGTAACTGTAATTTTTTTAAATTAATGTTTCCTAAAAAAACAATTTAATAATTTATTAAAAATGGTGCAGGACAACACCACAATTTTCCCTTGAATCGGCGAATGCGTTTTGTTTGTCTTATTTTTCAATCCTAAAAGAGAGGAAACTTTTGTATTTTCATGCAAAATTTATATAATTTATCGGATCAGGATGTTTCCTAACTACGATACGAGACTTAAAGAGGTGATTTTTTAGATTTTTTTATTAAATTTTTTTTCTTTAGACATATGTTCAAAGTTGCTTCCTTACTAAAAGTTAGTAAAAGTTTTTGAAAAAAGTCAGCATTTTTTAAATATCTTAAAAACCGTTTTACTACTTTATGTGAAATTTGTTGACTTATTTAGTGTAATAGGGCGCTTATAAAGCTTTATAAAGTTTAAAATAATTGGGTTCAGTGGCGTTTGAGTAGGCCCCACAGCCAATATTATTAAGAAAAAAGTGCTCCACTGGATTTTTATAAAGATTTTTTTTTCCGACTAAGCAATTAAAAATGCAACTTTTTAGTTTTTTGTAACTTTTTTGTAAACAGCTTTGTTTAAAAAAACACTTTATTTCCTTGTAAAAAGTATCCATTTAAAACTTGATATAAGAAACAAATATTTGGCATAAAATAAATAAATAGTCGTAAATTTTATCAAAAATCGTAATTTTTCCTATTTACTAAGGTCAAAATTGTTTATTTTTTAATTTGGAAATTTATTTTATGTTCTTTATGGATATTTTTTAGACCAAAAGTGACTAACTTTTTTTTCTCGAAACAAAGTTATATACTAAGAAAATACAAGAGACATACAAGTTTTTTAGTTGTTTAATGGGAAAAAAATTAAAACCTTATAAAAGTTAGTGACGTATTTTTTTTCTCAATAATATTGAGTGTGCTGCCCACTGAGACACCACTGGGCCAATCAATACTATTTAAGGTAGAGCTTTATAAGCGCCTTATTACGTTCAATAGGTGTACTATTTTTTTAATTCGGTTTAAGGTTTTTTAAGATTTTAAAACTTTAAGTTCTGTATCTTAGAAATAAAGATAGACACAAACAGATGTTTATAATAACTTTTTTCATAAAAAACTCTTTTAAGTTTTTGTACCGTAGGTAGGGAACACCCTGTATAAAATTATATATTTTTGTTATATTTTCACTTGCACACAGCCACATTCTTGGATTAATTTTTAACCTATCGAATTGGTCAATTATCATCATATAATATAATTTAAATGTTTTATACATGGTCCTATTAAGATATGGGACTATTTACTGACTAACCAGACCATTTTTTAGGTATTTTAGGAAAAATGTTTATGTAAATACCCGTACATCCTTTGTTCTTAAGATATAGAGTTTTTGTTATTTTAAATAAGTTAAATGTTTAAAATAAAATAGTTTTTGTTATTATTTTTTATCCAATATTGTTGTAATTTGGCGGTGTTGTTTTGAGCACTAGAACATACATATAACACTAATTTAATTAAAAGTATTAATTTCAATAAAGTCCTAAGCTACACGTAGACAACTTATTGGGAAATAGAACATATATATTTTTCAAAATTGGGCAAATAAAAATTCAGATTTTAGGTTCTCTTTACTTTTGAATAAATTGCTTTGTTTCTGAGAAAGAAAAAAAATACATACAAAATTGCACTTTTAGGAAAAACAAAAGTGCAAATTTTCGGCAAATACAAAAAACATGATGCTTTTTATTTTGGCTTTAAAATGTTTTATTAGTAGTAACAACAACAAAACTAAATTCCATAACTTTTATTTTTAAATTACCATTTTTTTTTATGTTTAACACACTCCTGACCCATGTTTATAAAAACTTTTTGTCTTAAATTTACTTAAAAAGTCGTACTTAATTATTACCTTGTATAGTAAGCAAGCTTAAAGCTTACTACATAAAATATTTAACATGCAAACCTTTAAAATAACGTCCAATGTCATTACTATAATAAAAAATGGAGAAAGGGAATTCTAAAAATGCACTATTACTCTCCAAAAAAAAATGGCACATTAAAAAAAAACACCCAAAAGGGGAAAAAGCCAAACAAAATTCCAGTTTTGTTTATGCTTGACACTCAACGCAGAACTTTCCAACCTCGACATTTTAAAGCCATACGCCACCGCATCGGTCTGACCAGGAAAAAATTTAACGACAAACATGTGGTTAACGTATGAAATCAGCTTGTAAATTTCATTCATGTCGCTATATTTTTAACCGACTTCAAAAACGAAGAGGTTCTCAATTCGCCGCGTATGTTTTTGATTGCTTTTAAAATATTTTAAGCTGTTTGCTTTCCCGTAATAACTTTTGAAGAGAGAAGATACATAAAGTAAAGTGTTTTGGTTTCTTGCAAGCAATTTATTTTCAAAAATATTTTAAACGTAATTATCCAGTCAATTTAAATCAAAACACAATTATTATAAACGAAATCTTAAAAGTCCTTATCAATCCGACCGA
This sequence comes from Listronotus bonariensis, assembly GCA_014170235.1. Classification (NCBI taxonomy): domain Eukaryota; kingdom Metazoa; phylum Arthropoda; class Insecta; order Coleoptera; family Curculionidae; genus Listronotus; species Listronotus bonariensis. The sequence continues at coordinate 83,363 of JACEGR010002982.1, forward strand.
CCGACCGAGAAGTTTGTCATAATGAGTTCAAAACATTTTTAGACCAGATAATTGTTTACAAAAATGCTGTTATACATTTTTGTTCCCTAAGAGCCACCGTTTTTGAGATAAAGCAATTAAAAAGTTATAAAAGTTTTAATCATCATAATATATATAATAGAGTTGAGCCCGTGAGCGGCTGACCGTCGTTTCTTTGTAAAAGCTAAATGTTTGTCAGTGCATATTTCCAACATAGGTAGAAGCCACGGTAGACTATAAATTTTTGATTCATAGTGGCTTTGGAAGTAACCAGGTACCAAAAGTTCCTAAATTAAAACTTAACTTTCGTCCAAGTAATTCCCAATATTTCTGCTATTCATATTCATATTCATATTTTATTCACCATAAATCATACAAAAATACATAAAATACATTATACATATTTAACAAGGTATGACAAAACGTCTAATATAGGAGTTGTAAAGTTTTTAAAGGCATTTCCTAAAAATATTTTAATGAATACGGAGTACCCCAATAAACAATTTGCGTGATTCTTCTTTGGAATACTCTGTATTCATCAAAATATCTTTAGGACATGCCTATTTGGTAACCTTACAACTCTAATATAATACTTTTTGTCATATTTTGGTAAATAAAAGAAATACTGGACTACTTCTTACCATTTGGCCAACCCCAAATTGTTTGTCTGCCAAGGAATGACGAAAATGACGAAATTTAAGTTTCAATTCATTAACCTTTGGTACCTGGTACCTTCTAAAGCCACTTTGAGTCAAACTCATAGTCTACCATCACTTCTACCTATGTTGGTAGCATGTACTGACAAACTTTCAGCAACCAAACCATATGTGTGACAAAAATCAACGTACACAAATTTTATTTTTATTTTAAAAAGTATAAAGTTATAGGGGGAACCAAACACAAAAATAAATTGGCTTTACTTAAATACATTTCCTTTGACTCCAGACTCTTGCTTTTTTGTTGTTATTATTTTTTTCAAGCAATTAAGCAGTTTTAGGCAGAGAATAACAAATAATTTTGTCTTGCTAATAATATTTTAGTTTATCTCGTAAGAATAGGTTTTCCTAAATATCCTATTATTTTTCAAGACAGTTTTTGTCTTATTTAAAGAATATATAAAAATATTGCTTTTCCTAAAAAATGTTATTTATTGTGTAAAACTAACAACTGTGAGAAACACTCCATATTCAATTTATTTGAACTTGGGAAACCATAAAAACCAAAAAGCTGTGTAATGTGAAAGTTTTGGTTGCGGTTAAAATCGTTTAAATAATATTATATATCAAAAAAAAGTAAAACTAAAATATTTAATAAATCTATAATGTTCTACTTTCTCTATACTTTGTAAAACGTCTACGACCACATTAGTGGTTGGACACACCCTGTATATTAATACAAGGTGTGTCTAAAACGTGAAAAGAAAAAACGCTACGCTACATTCCTAGGACTAAACTATGACGATCTAACCCAATTTACCTTAGTCTAAAAGTGGTTGAGTGTCAAAAATGTTTTCTGGTTTAAGTGTTTTTTGAAAAAATGTGTTTATAATAAGTGTGGGGTTTAGTGGAAAAGTGGCAAGAGTGACAATTAAAAACTAACAAGTAACAATTAGAAAATACTTTCCCATTTAAAACAAAAGTTAATTGCTAATTAAATTACAAAAATATAAAATTGAATTATCCAAAAAGTATAAAAATATAATAAACCTAAATTAAATTTTAAGTAATATGAATAGAAATAAATATAAATAAAATATGACCTCATTCTCATTTTAACAAGATGTCACTTGTATCAATCATTCTTTTACTGAACCCCTTAATTAAAAGTATCTAACTGGCAGGAAGTGTATATTTTCCTATTTATGTATTTTACCAAAGACAATTGTAGTTTCACTATAGACTCCCAGAACAATGCTAGTTTGGACGCTGACTTGGCTGTATTTATGAAGCGGCAAATTATACGTACTGTTTACGTGTGTACTCGACGGATACCCGCTTCATAAATTCCACGAAGCGAGCGTCAAGCTGATGACCAAAAATTTAGCATTGTTTTGGGTGTCTATAGTGAATCTACAATAATTGTCTTTGATTTAACTAAAAAGAACACATTACTTTAAGGGACTAAATTAAATTAAATTTTAAGGCCGGGTTTAAACAGCGTGGTAATTTTAATTGTTTCTTTTTATTTTCTAAACAACATTTAATAATATGATTATTAGGCAGTATCATTTTCGCAAAATTTTTCTTTTTTCAGTGCTCAGCAAAATTTTAATTTTATGTAGAAAGAGCAATTTCCACCAAATTTAAAATTTTAATATTTATTTTAAGTACTTACTATTTGAATTTAATGTTTTCTCATTTCAAATATACGTAAAAATGTTGTTTCTTTAAAATTCCTAACAAATTTTTACTATATTGCGAATTGTTTTGATGGACTTTGATAAAATTTTTTAAATAAATTGTTTAGTTTTTTAAGAAAAAAAAAAAAGAATCGACTTGATAATCATGCCAGTTAAATATTGCTTTGTTGTTGATTACTTCATAGGTATGTCCTGATAATAAATGATTTTTTAGAGAAAAAATAATTTTTTAAGTTACTTAAAAAACACTAAAGCAATTTTAAAGAGCGTGAAATATATTGTAAAGTTAATTAAAAACCATTTACAATATCAGTAGCGTAGGTGGTGAAGGAGGTCACCAACTGCCTCGCGCTTGGGGGGCTCGCCCTTGGGGGGTTCGCGACATGGTTATGGTATAAATTGTGGGATAGGGAAAAATATTGTGGAGGTTTTTGTTGGCTTGTAATTGTATACTGTGTTATGAAAGGAGTCTCGTATAAGTGTAAATCACATGAAAAAGTGAGAAAGTAGTGTGTTAAATGGGCTAAGTTCCTATTTTTGCTTCTGAATTTTTTACGAACGAATAGTCCACAAAACAAGCCTTGCGGATACAATTTCGACTACGACTCAGTTCGGTGGCGCAACGTCACTTAACAATATATTGAACAGTCGCTAAGCATTAGAAATTTGAAAAAAAAACATGTATTTTAGGTAGGAAAACTTCAAAATTAAATGGTAAGTACTTAAACTTAATATTAAGGGCTCAAACTTGATGGGAATTATTCTTTTTACATGTAGAATTTACTATATTAATTATTTTGTTCAAAACAATATTATTATTATTTAAAAAGAATCAAACAAAAATAAATAGCAGAGCAACAGTTTATAACGCAACTTTATATTAATTAAACTATTTATTTAAATATAACTTAAATTTTATGTTTCGCTTCATGAAAAGGACAATAAACAGGTGTTTTTGATTAAAGTTAGCCGCAATTTCTAACATCAGTTTATATAAATTGCCTGTTTACACTTATATCGCTGTAGCGGACAGTAAAATCCGTCATATATTTGACGCAATTGGTCAGCGTTTTATTACAATCGTCATAGTAATGGCTTTATATATTAATGGCGGCAGTAAAGTTTACTGCTATTGTTGTGTATTAATATAAATGATGTGTTTACCCCGATTTACGGGATGTAAATAAAATAAAACACATTGGCTTTGCAGAATTGTAATAAATTCTTAATATTTACAAATTTATTAAAATTTATTAGCTCATATAATCAGAATAGTTAGGAATCCCCAGACCTTTTTCCAAGTTTTTACTAACAAGCTTATTTTTCGTGAGTAGCTTCATTTTAACGAGACGAACAACTCTTTTCCTTACAACAATTTTCGTTGGTGGTAGCATACAGGGGTAGCAGAGAATAAATATTTGAATTTGAAAAATATAAAAAATCAGGATGAGGTAAGTACCACGCAACTTGTAGAAAAATGTAGGTGTTAAATTAAAAAAATAAATATATTCAATCAACAGAAAAAAAGCTGGTTAGTAGTTATGTTCCACGACATCGTTAACCATACATGTTGGTGATAGGGTAAACCTTACATTTTGTTTTCGGTTTATTCAGACAATTATCTTTTAAATTAACAGAGAAAATCTCTATTTGTAATACATTTTTGATATCTGTTTAATCAACACACTAAACTCCTGCTACCCCTGTAAGCTACCACCAACGAAAATTGTTATAAGGAAAAAGTTGGGCATCTCGTCAAAATGAAGCACCTCACGAAAAATTAGGTTGTTAGTAATGACTTGAAAAAATGTAGAACAAGTAACATGCCATGTGTCTACGTAGGTTGGCATCATTTGATTTTTCTTTTTATTTATGAATTTTACAAAAAAAAATCTAAAAAGCTACCATCAGATATCCAATTGTATCAGATATTTTAAGAGGGTTGGACAAAAATAATGTAAAATACCTGTATTTTTGCTAATATCAAAAACTATTATAAAAAAACATGTTTAAAATTATAAGTAACTTTTAAATATGCAATTTTGTTAAGTTACCAAAAAATGTTTCTTTTGAATTTTTTTGCGAAATTGTTTTAAAGTTGAGTTGTACATTAGTGAATTGTGCATTATTTATGGTTTTTATTTATATACCAGTAAATTTTAAAAGTTTATTTAGATTTGTCCTATGAAATTTATAATTAATAAATGTATTGAAATAATTCACAACACCTTAACTTTAATCCTTATCGCATCTTTAATACATTTAATAATCATGAATTTCATAGAAAAATTCCAAATAAACATTTAAAATTTACTGGTAATTAAACAAGAACATTGCACAATGCGTTCAAACTAAAATTTTTTACCATTACCGCAGAAAATAAATTCAAAAATCTTTGTTATTTGCTAATATTACAAATTTGCATATTTAAAAGTAATTTTGTATTGTTAACATTTTCTCTTTAGAACAATTTACGGTATTAGCAAAAATACAGGTACTTTACTCGAATGCCAAAACCACATTTTTGGCCAAACCTTGTAAATGATTGATGCAATTTGATATCTGAGGGGGAGGCATATGCACATAGATAACCCACATTTAGATCCGCAGTGGCAAGAAGCATTTTTGGACTTTTCCGACCTCGCGCAGTAAACAAATCATTTATTTTGAGAACAAAATAAGTCAAATTATACAGTTTTAACTAGAAAAATATAATTATTACCCAAAATACATGCACATAATTTTTAAAACGTAATACATAAATACAATTTTTGAATAAGAACGAAACATTTTTATTAAAATGTATACAGGGTGGGGCCGAGGTATTCGAGATACTTCGAATATGAATTCTATGACTAATTTTAAAGAAAAATAAATTTACCTCCTTTTTTCGAATTTCTAAGGGTTCCTAAATTATTTGGGTTGAAGTTACCAAAACATAAATTTTATAGTAAAAGAAATTACATTGTTGCAAGAATCTTGCATAGATAATTTAATTATTTTTACCTTAAGTTGCAATAATGATTGTTTGTTCGTAAATTGTCATCATTGACAACTGTTGGTTATTTTATTTTTTCACATGACTTGTGTTAAAAGTCATGAGAACAAACTACAAGCATGATTAACCACAAGTTATGCGAAAACATAAAATAACCAGCAGCTATTAATGATGACAATTTACGATGAAACTAATCATTATTACAACTCAAGATGCAATTTAATTAGGAAACTAGTGGGGTGAAACTAATAAGACAATACGTATTCTCTGCACCATTTTTTCAAGCGGTAAATATATTTAATTTTTTATTCAATCTGTCTTTTATTTAGAAATTAAGTTTACCTAATATAAATATTGTGCTTCACAAAACCCAAATTGAAATTAAAACTTACTCTACAAACATTTCCTGCTTGATCCCTGAAAAAATAGCAGATGTATCCATCATATTGTTTTTCTGAAGACACGGCGCACCAGAATATTCTTCGGTCATCATTTTTTATAGTTTTATAAAAAAATTACTAATCGATAGCGAAAAACAAAAACCACGTGTTCGGGCTTCAAAAGAACGCGTTATCGCGGTTCAAATATTCAAACTTAAAGAAAAATTTCAGGGATTGCTTGGCGCCTAACGACCGTGATCAAGGTCGTAGTGGATGTTAAAATTGGGTTTTTGTTCAAAGAACAAACTTAGGGTCATTTTATTCTAAATATGATAAGTCTTGTTAACATTTAACTGTAAGTTAAACTACAGAAAAGATATACATACCTTTTTTAAAAAATGGGAAAATACCATGTAACTCTTAAAAGTGGTTGTTCGCATTAATTTTTTTATTGTTTTAGATTAAAAAGATTAAGAATAATTATGGTATGTTGTTTCTATACTAATACTATAAAGAGGTAAAGTTTGTAACTTTGTTTATTTGTTTGGGCTAATCTTCGAAAATACTTAACCGATCCTAAAATTCTTTAACAATAGTGTGTCCAAAATTGGTAGGGAATGTATTGGGATATTGGAAACCATAAGAGATAGAAAGATGGTTAAATGGGGAAAGTTATAGACCATTCTAAAAGCTTAATCTAATGCACGTTTGCCAATGACGGATGTATCTCGTTTGGTTTTGCGAGTTATTTAAAGAAAAGCAACGAAATGTGCGTTTTGTGAAAAAGTGCTGTAGTTTTTTTCATTTAAAATAATTTTGAATCTGTAAGAACATTGTTAGGGCAACTTTTAAGACGGATACATTCATGCATTTGATTTTAATTTCAACGTTTCGGTTTTAAGATATCATCATCAACTTTTGTTTTTCTTATGGCCGCCATTTTGTTTTACCGCCACCATTTTAAGAGCGTTTTTTCCCTTTGGAAATGATCTGCCAAACACTTCAATCAAAATGTTTTTGTTTAATGTCAAAAAAGGAAAAAAAAATATATTTTTGCTAAAGTGCTGTATATTTTATATATATTGCATATTGATACAATATTAGGTAAAGTTAAAGTGTTTGTCAGTGCACACAAAAAGTAAAGATTTATTCAACAAAAAGTTTAAAGTTTTATTCCTTTTTTACGCCATTTAAATAGGTACTTCAAACAAATTTTTATAACCGTTTTTTTATTTTCCAAAATACCATTTTTGTAATTTTTAATGTCTCTGTATATTATATAAAGCTTTTATTAAAAGAAAATATCAATTTTTTCACCTTATTCATTTTATACACACTTTTGATTACTTTTTTAGGCTTTGGGTAGTCTAAAAACAATGTTTTTTCAAATATTTTATTTTTAAAGTAATATTTTGCAATTTTACATCACCCTGTATATCCTACGGCAAATTTTATTATAGCTTTTAGCGTTTTAGATGAAGCAAAAATTTTTATGCGAAATTACTTTTTTCAAAATATTAAAAATACCATTTTTACAGGTATAATTAGGGAAAACCGTGGACACACTGTATATTCCAGTTAAGATCTCTTACAAGAACAAGAACTTGTACTTACCAAAATATAGTTATACTCTTGCCCCTTTATTGTATGCTTTTGTAAAAATTTACGTATTTACCTAAAACAAAAAAAATGTATATTATTAACGATATTTACTAAATTGACTTTAAATTCACACATTCTTTTTTTACATCATCTTAAGTTCTAAGAAACCATAAAAGGTTTCAGTAAGTACTTTTAAGTATAAGAACTATGTAATTGAGGCTAAGTTTTAGCGTTTACCAATATAGTTTTTCAAATTACTATAATAAAATACTTTAAAGCGCCCAAACACTTTATTTCTCGTGTTTTGTAGGCAGTATGTAATTGTAAAATGCAGTGTCTGCAAGTTTTGATCTTTTAGTAAAAAGAAAACAAATTGGCAGCTGATATTTTATTTGTTCAAAAATTTAAGCTAAAAAATACCTGTTTAATATAAAGTTACTTCCAAAACACATAGGTCAAAAGGGGGTATACGACTAAAGCATTTACCCATGTATGATGTAACGCTGAAATTTTCAATGTGGTTTAAATATGGTGTTCTTTATTAAAAAAGGTTTCATTTTATATTAAAAAAATAACCTAATTTCTGGGCGGCCTTATCCAACCAATCGGGCATCTCCGCCCATTGGTAGGGTCTTAAAACGTTTTTTTTTACTGTAAACGTTCACTTATCAAAAAATTGAGCAAACCATAATATAAACAATAAAATTTTTGAGTAGAAGCAAATGCTTTATACAGTGAATAAAGTATGTCAACATTAGTAGATTTTTGAACAGACCCACCTCAAAAAGTCCTGCTGGCACCCCCCCACCCCCTCAAAGTTGGTTAAGGGATTGATATAGTTTTTTTCTAATATCTTCTAAACGGTAAATGATAAAAACTGATTTTAGGTGTCGTTAGATAGAGCACAAAATTCTGCAAAATAGTAATAATTAAAATTGTATTTTTGTTTATTACGTAAGAATCTCCAATATAGAAAAAGTTGAGGGGAGCATCCACGAGGCATTTTTTACGATATATCTTCCAAAACCGTCTACCAAACAAAAAAAAAATATAAGACACAAAAATTAAGGCCAAAAGTTTTCCTATCGAATGGTGTATAACACTATACTATTTTCTTTTAAATTAAAGCTACCAGTGGCGTACAAAAGTAGCACTACACCAGTATAGTAGGTAGTTAAAAATAGAAATTTTTAATGTCATACTTTTTTATTTTGATTTTTTCAGAATATTTCTCACTTTAGTTGGTGATATTACCTTATAGTAACATCTAGAAATTGTATTGTTTTTGTTGATTTAGTAAAATTCTACAACAAAAAAAAATGTTGGAGGGAGAGCATCTACACGGCACTTTTACGATATAATCTTCCAAACCATCCACCAAATAAAAAAATATAGAATCCAAAAAAATAAAGGCCAAAGTTTTCCTATCGAATGGAGTGATAACATTTATACCATTATCTCTAAAAAAAAAGCCACTAGTAGGCCAACAAAGCTAGATATCACACTAGGTAGAAAATAGTAACCTGGGCGTAATTTAATGCTATACTTTAATTTTTTTTTTTAACATTTTTTACTTTAGTTTCTATTAATGTGTATCACTTCTAATCTCACAAGGTACATAGTACAATATATAATCATTATTGACGCGGCAAAACCATTTACTCAGGTAACAAAAATCAAAATCAAAGAGCGTGGACTTGAGTTTGGTACTCGGTAAAATGTAAGACATATTTCTGGTGGCATCGAAATTGCTAAAAAAATCAATGAAACAAAGTCTAGCCCTTTCTTCTTTTTCATTCACTCAACCGGTTGCGATACCACCCTCACACTCCTTTGCGGAAGGAAAAAAAAGCGTTGGGAAGCCTGGGAATCCTTTTCCGGAAGTTGCTTTCATTGGATTTATTGCAGCATTCAAAAACCTCTATCTCGGCAATTAAGTGTGATCTCAAAATTCGTTGTAACCATTTACGATAAACATTCTGATAGTAGCAACATTGATATTGTCGAATGCAACTTTTGCCCAAAAAACCGAACGGTGGAGAATTTACCCCAACAATGAATGTTTTAGCACTTCACATTAATCAATGCATTTATCAAGCGGGATTTGTTTGAGGTAATCTCTGCCAACCAGTGGTTGAACTTCCATGTCCATCTGAATGGGGATGGATTTTAGAGAATACTAAATGGACACCACTGTGGACCACTTTAAAAAATGAAAAATATCATCTGATACACTATTAAAATGTAAATGTGGGCACAAATTGTAAATGCTGTTTAAAAAAATTTAAAATGTACCAGGTTATGTTTGTGTGTGAGAATGTTGTAATTAGGTATTTTAGGTTGTGTAATAATGTGTGTTTTATTGATGTTATATACAGTGTGTCCCAGGATCGATTTACAGAGACAAGTGACAAAAATTTTTAAATTTAAAAAACTGAAATTTTGGGCGACCGGTCGCATGGTCCAAAACTAACTAAATACAAAGACTTTAGCTAGTGTGGCATGAAACAGGGCGAGTTAAAAAATTTGACATAAAATATTTTTTTCACTCAACGTGTTTAACTTTAAATTTTGACATAAAACTGTAGATCTCTACAACATTTACCTATACAATTTTTGTCCTATTTTTAAAATAAAGTGTAGTTACTTTATCCTGGGTCATTTTTCTATATTTTTAGTTATAAATCGCCCTGTATGTGCCAATTGAAATCAAATTTTGTATTTATTAGTTTGGACCATGCGACCAGTTTCCCAAAAGGACGATTAAATATTCAAAAATTTTAGTAAATTTGTCCTCTTGTAACACCTTATCCTGGGACACACTGTATAAGCCATATTTGTTGTTATCTTTATAATAAAAAGTTATTATATTACTGTTGTTATTTATTTAAAAATATGATGAATCAAATTATAAAACAAAAGAAATAAGTAAATAAAATGTAAAGTATAATTATTAATTAATAAATCTAAAGTGAAAAATAATCTTTTAAAATTTAAGAATAACATTAAATATTTCGATTTCTAGGTACTTTATTGGTGTAGTACTAATTTGGTACGCCACTGGTAGCTTTATTTTAAAAGATAATAGTCTAAATAATAACTTTGTGGTCTGTCGTTTATGTTGTTTATTTTTTTTTGTTAATGGTTTGAAAGATATATGGTAAAAAGTGCCGTATGGATATTCCCTTCGACTTTTTTTTGTTGTAGAGTCTTACCAAAAAACAAAAATATTATTTTTAATATTACTATTATGCGCAATAAGGTAATATTACCAATTAATATAACTAAAGTGAGAAATATTCTGAAAAAATAAAATAAAAGTATGACATTAAAAATTTCTATTTTTAACTACCTACTATACTGGTGTAGTGCTACTTTTGTACGCCACTGGTAGCTTTAATTTAAAAGAAAATAGTATAGTGTTATACACCATTCGATAGGGAAAAGTTTGGTCTTAATTTTTGGTGTCTTATATTTTTTTGTTTGGTAGACGGTTTGGAAGATATATCGTCAAAATGCCTCGTGGATGCTCCCTCCAACTTTTTCTATATTGAGATTCTTACGTAATAAACAAAAATACAATTTTAATTATTACTATTTTGCAGAATTTTGTGCTCTATCTAACGACACTAAAATCAGTTTTTATCATTTACCGTTTAGAAGATATTAGAAAAAACTATATCAATCCCTTAACCAACTTTGAGGGGTGGGGGTGCCAGCAGGACTTTTGAGGTGGGTCTGTTCAAAAATCTACTAATGTTGACATACTTTATTCACTGTATAAAGCATTTGCTTCTACTCAAAACCGAAGTATCGGACCTTTAAGACCTCTATGTTACTGACACTTTACAATATTAAAATTTGCTAAGGTGGCTTCCCGGACCTCCTCTAAAAGTTTTACAAAGTGTCACATTTTTAAAGTTTAACACAAGAAGACAAAAAGTTAGCCTTTCCAAAAATACAAGTTACTTTAGCAACCGTGGCAAAAATTCAAAAAATTTGGCCAACTTGACATCTTGTTTGATATAGACATCTCTGTGACACTTCGATTGACAATGAATGTCTGGTGGCGTATTTATTTGGTAAATAAAAATTATTATGTAAGGATTGACACATTTTTGAATTAAAGCAAACCAAAGGAAATAAAAAAAACATGGTTGTAAATAAAACAGTATACGGGATGTTTCCTAATTGCGGTAAGAAGGGCATATTCAGAAACTATTTGTTTCTAAGATACAGGGTGTTAAACTTTAAAAAATAAAATCGTGTTTTTAGTAAAATCTTAAATATGCCTTATCCGATTTTAATAAAATTTGGCTGTGGTGTTTGTTAAAATAGGAAGTTAATTTAATCCTAAACCGATTATAATTTGTGGAACCAGTGGCGGCGTGGGACGCATCTTAGCCAATATAAGCGACAAAAAAATGTACGCCACTTTTATATTTTTTCTGAATGAAACACCTAAAAATACAACTTTTTTGTGTCTTCATACTTTTAGTAGCTTGCTTAGATTTTCAGAAAAAAGACCGCTAAACTGCATAATCATGGACCGTACAAGAATGCCCCAATTCTTTTCTTTAAAAAATTAAGTGGTATAACTTTCTATAAGCAATTATGTTTAACAACAACAAATGCTTAATTTATTAACTTTTATTTTGAGTCTAACAAATTTTACCAAACAAAGTGTTTTAGAAATTTTAGGTTTTTGAAAGAACACCCTTTATTTTAATAACATCAAAGTTGAGGACCCATGTTCATATAAACTTTTTTTATAAAAATAGCTTAGGAATACGCCCTTAAGTTTCTTTTACCACAATTAGGAAACACCCTGTATAATCATCGGTGCAAAGATTTAATCCTGTCTCGAGAAATAGTTTACCTGCCTGGGCTCTACGCTCCTCGGTAAATCATTTTCTCTCGGCAGTATGGAAACATTTTTCACCTCGGTATGTGATTTACTATTTTACATAACGGTAAAAAAAAATGGATGGTTAACGGGGCGCGGAGCCTATTTCTTAAGACCGAAATGAAACTTTTACCAAGCTTGGTATACTCTTTTATTTACAACAATTTTTTGGGTTCCATTTAAATAATTTTTAAAACAAAATATTTTAACCCAACAAAATGATTTTTAATTTGTCAAAAAATTTGGCTACCAAACATTAATCGCCCGTAAAAATTCAAGTTGGCGAACTTTTTAAATTATTGGGTCGTTGGTAACTAGTAGGGGTGTGCGAATATCATTGAAATCGAATCGAATATTAATATTCGATTTGATTCCGAGTTATTGGAAATTCGACGAATAATTCGAAAAATTTCAAATTTCTTCGAAATATTTCAAATAAATTAAAAATGTTTAAATAATTTACGAATAATTCACTAATTATCAAAATATGAATGGATTGTCTATTTTATCCAATTAAAATTCCATAACATCGGGCATCAAAATATTCTACTAACTCATAATATCTTTTTTGATTAAAAATTAATTATTCGAAGAAGATAATTGCTCAATTTTAATATATATTTATCTTAGGCTGTGACAAAAAAACTAGATACCATAAATACTATTATACTAGAAAGAGATCTTTGATCTTTTCAATTCATTATACCTTTTAAAATTTTTAATTTACTTGTAAATTTTTTTATGAGAAAACGGTTTATATATATAAACATACACACTGATAAAAAAAATTAACTGGATTCAAGAGCCAAAATCTTGAATTAAGAACACCATTCGAAAAAAATAATTTTCTTAAATCAAAACAAAAGAATAAAATTCTTGATCTAGAAAGAAATATTTATTTATAATTATTAGAACAAAAATATTTTTTAGCTCAAGAATTAAGAATTTGTTCTCTTTCCTCCATAAAATTATTTTAATAATTATTTAATTTATGTAATTAAACTTTATAGTTTAAATAAAATGTATAATATTTGTCAAATTTATATTTAAATAATAAACATAACAAATCCTAAATTTAATATCCTTGAAAATTTCGGATGACTACAATAATTCGTAATAATTCGAAAAAAATCGAATTACTCGAAGAAAACATCGTATTATTCAAAATTTCTCGAATTATTCGGGAACTTCTGATTAATTCGAATTATTCGATTCGAGTTTCGAATCGAATATAAAAAGTCGATTCGATACGAATAATGCGTAAGTTCAAATTATTCGCACACTCCTAGTAATTAGCTTTTTTTTACTTTCTTTTTAACCTTTCTCCCGTGGGCCAAAAGTAAGTTAGAAAAAAGACATTTTCAAACTTTTAAAAAGTCGGAAATGTTAACATAACATACAAATGAAGAGTACAGGGAAAAAACACCGTCATCGCATTTTTGGACAAAACTGAACCACACAAACCATTCGCTACATTTGAAGGTGTTGAAGGTGTACAATTCAAATCTGTTTTCGGTTTTGGTAAAAAACTCCACCGGTGCATTGAAAATGAGGTGAAATGTTTTTGCGCGTGTTTGGAAACACCCCGTAGTTGCTTTATGTCTCGCGCCAGGCAGAAATTTTACCGACGGCGTCGGCAAGAGATAATTTAGTTTTTTTTTTGATCATCGGACACTTTCTGTATGCCAATAAATTCCACCAGCATTGTTCAAAATTATATAACATTTCTGATTTTAATAAGTTAACTTTAATTTGCACTTTTCTCAAAATCTACCTTTATGCAATGACGGGTTTTTTCCCATGTCTCCTTTAAATATTTAGGCCGTATGCCTTCCGACTATCCTGAAAATATTACCTAATTTTCAAAATTTTCAAAGCCCACTTTTCGACAAATCAATCTTCGCAGTGCGTCGTAGTATGTATTTTAAAATTAGAAAAAAATTATTAATTAAAAGAGTAATTATTTTTAAAATGAAAAAAAAATAAAAAATATTTTTAAGTTTAAGCACAAAAGTTATCGAATACCTTTTTATCCAAACAATAATATAAAAAAGCTAAAACTTTGGTAAACGGAATATCCAAACCTCTGTAATTTTTTTACTACCCTTAACCTTCTTCGGGGCTCTATAAATTTTGCTATAAAGAAGTCGACCATAATATATTATATCAAGTCAACTTTAATGTGCGTGCCGACACACATTTTATTATCTCCACTGCGGAAGTCCGAATACTCTTTTACTTTTTTATCTCGTTCTTTTATCTAATTTCTTGAGTGAGTGGTATATAATATTCTCCTATTTCCAGTATAAAATGTAGCACTTTTAAAACATTGATTTGAAGATATCCATTGTAATATAGTTATTTTTGGTGATATTCGTGCTGGATAGATTTTGACTTATAGTTATTTTAATGAAAATTAAAAAATAGTATTGTAGCATTGCTATTATTTTTATTGTACGAGTATAACCCAATATTTCGACACCACAACTACTAACGTAACGTCTGGGAGACGCCGTTAAATGTTAATCTATTCATTGCTATGTCCCGCCTTGTGTTTTAGGGTTAATAGTCCATCTACTTTTAAGATTTGCTGTTGCTAAGTCTGTATTAGGGATGCTGCGGATGCAGATTTTTTCATATTCGCGGATGCGGATGCGGTTTTAAGAGGTTCATTTCCGCGGATGCGGATGCGGATCTGTACAAAAACTTAAGTGTGGATAAGGTAAAAAAAGACAGTTATATTAAGTCCTTGTTTGTATTACCAACAATAGCGAGACGCGTCATCGTCACCAATGTACTGAAGTCCAAAATAAAATTATTACTTTCCGATTTGCTAATCAACACGAGCGGTCGACACTTCTTTCTTGTCGTGATCTGCTACACATCCGCATAAGCTTCACATCGACTTATGCGGATGCAGATGAGGGTGTCTATATCGATGCGGATGTTCCGCATATGTGGATGCGGATGCGGATGCAAATATTGTACAACATATTATGTCCGGAGTTGCTTCCTTACTGCGATCCAGACCGTTAGAATTTAAGAAAAAAATCAGTTTTTTATTCTAAATATTTCTAGCCTAGGTCGATTTCGATAAAATTTGAGTACATTTATTAAAAGTAATAAGGCGCTTATTCAGCTCTAACCAGATTGTTATTAATGTGTCCAGTGGCGTCTCACTGGGCACCGCAGTTATAATATTAAGAAAATAGTACGCCACTGACTTTTTTAGACGTTTTTATAATAACACAATTAATAATACAACTTTTGGTCCCTTGTATTGTATGTGTGTATGTGTTTTTTTGTATCTAGCTTCGTTTTCGAGAAAACAAGATTAAAGGCACTTTAGTTTCTTTTAAAAAGTACCCATAGACGACATTGTAAAAAAAACCAAAAATACAAAATAAATATTATTTGGTATGAAATAAATGAGCAGTCGTGTATTTTATCGGAAATCGTCATTTTCCCTATCGACTAAGGTCAAAATTGTTTATTTTTTAATTTTATATTTTATTTTATGCTGTTTATGAATACTTCCAAGTATCACCTAAAAAGGCTTTAATTTTTGTTCCTTGAAAACAAAAGTTATATTATTAATTGCTTAATAATTATAAAAAATATGAAAAGGTCAAAAAACGTCAGTGTCGTACTTTTCTTTCTCAATAATATAAGTTGCGGTGCTCACTGCAGACGCCACTGGACCCAATAATAATAATCGGGTTAGGGCTAAATAAGCGCCTTATTACTTTAAAATTATGTACTAAATTTTATCCAAATCGGCCTGAGCAAATGAAACATATTTAATTCTTTTTGTTTTTTTTTATTTTTTTAATTTAACGCCCTGTATCTTAGTAAGGAAGCAACTCCGGGCATATGTTTCTAGGAACTTTTTTATATATATATATACATAAAACAAAAAATAAAATTTTGTTTAAAATGTTTGGCATAGGTTTTACAAGATAATTATTAAACCTTTTGTTTCAAAACATAAGCATTTGTGTTTTAGCAATAAGGTAATAACCATAGGTAGATAATTATCACCACAAGCAACAACATATTGCAACTGATTTACTGTATTGTAAATTAATTTTAATTCTTTAATAAATATTCTTGTGCTTTTTCCAAATTTTACATCCAATATAATATTATTTTTACATAAGTTTTGGTTAATACATGTTTTTTAATTTTAATATAACCTTAAGATTACACAGATCTGGTTGTAAAATTACCATATTCAATTTTGCAGCATTTTTTTGAGTTGAGTTAAGTTGAAAAATTAAATATGCAATGTATTACTACATTTTACATTAGTGGACCCAAATAACACATGTAACACTTTTTATTGTGTAAATGTTAAGTTTAAGACGGAATGAATATTTTGACAATTTTTTTATATTAACGCTACACCACTTTTATTGTAGTATCGAAAAACCTAAAAGATAGCCCTAATCTAATTCAAAATATTAAACATAACATAATATTTTTTAAAGTTTTATTAAATAATTTATTAACTTGTCACTAAATAAACATTTTTACGTATATTAATACTAAATATCACCCTTAAAATGTTGCTAATAAGGAGGTTTTAATATACCAAGTGACATAGAAATCCGAACACCCAGTTTAAATGGTTTTATTTTAATGAAATTTAGTGAATTTATTTATCTTACTGTAAATAACAATTGATAAAATTTTCAGCCTTATCAGTTCGACATTCCGGTTTTTATACTGTTTTTTTTTAATTCACTAACGATCTAAAAATGAATATTGCAGCCGCAGTAAAGATCCAAATTTGGCGGATTTTGGTTGTTGACATTCTTTACGATTGGTTACGATGCCTAGAGTACGAAGACCTGTACGATTTCGTCAACTTAGTGAGTTTGATAGGGGCCGTATAGTGGGACTTCGGGAAGCTGGACTTTCTTTTCGGGAAATTGCAGTTAGAGTGCAAAGAAGTGTAGACACTGTGGTTAGGTGTTGTCAGGCATGGCTTCAAGAAGGCCGTACGCAAAGAGCAAGGGGCACTGGACGCCGCCGTAGAACAACAGACCGTGAAGATCGCCGCCTAAGATTATTGGCCTTAAGGGACCGTTTCTCCACTACCAGGTCCATTGCAAATGAATGGTTTGCAGAACACGGAAGACCTATTGGCATGCGAAGTGTTTACCGACGAATGAGAAGTTTTCGCCTGTTTTCATACCGGCCACACTGGGTCCTCCCTTTAACTCGAGAACACCGACGTAATCGCCTTGAGTGGTGCAGACAACGGTCACTCTGGGATCAGGAATGGAACAGTATTGTCTTTAGTGACGAGTCTCGAGTTTGTTTAGGCATGCACGATGGTCGAGCCAGGGTTAGAAGGCGACGTGGTGAAAGGAGGAATCCACAGTTTTTGTTGAAAGACATGTTCATCACACTGTTGGAGTTATGGTTTGGGGTGCTATAGCTTATGGCTCCAGGTCACCTTTAATCTTCATCAGAGGTAACATGAACGCGCAGCGTTATATCCAAGAAGTTCTAGAACCCCATCTTTTACCCTATCTTGACACTCTGGCAAATCCAACTTTCCAATAAGATAATGCCCGACCACATGTTGCAAGAGTCACAATAGACTTCTTTCAACGTAATGATGTCACATTGTTACCAATGCCACCAAGATATCCCGACTTATCCCCAATTGAGCATATGTGTGGGATATGATGGGTAGAAGATTGCTCATTTTGGAACGTCCTCCTCACACTATAGAAGCACTTCGAGAGGAGTTGGTGGTTGCCTGGAATGAGATACCACAGGAGGACATTGACCACCTGATCAGAAGAATGCCTAGGCGCGTTGGAGAATGCGTAACACATCGGGGTGCATCCACACATTATTAAAGGTAAAAGGGCTTTAAACCAATGCAATCATTTTAAAAAAATTTTCATTTACTTATTATGCTTCATTAAGTACTAAATTTTATTAAAATAAAACCATTTAAACTGGGTGTTCGGATTTCTATGTCACTTAGTATACAACAAAATTAAACACCAGCTATTATTTTTGCGACACAACATAACTAACTTTATATTTTTAAGATAGGTAAAAAGGAACTAAAAATAAAACTTAGTTGTCTCTACACGCATATAAAAGTGTCCCAAATAAAATGTTGGGGTTGAGTTTCACACACAAGAAGGGTATAAAGTTAACTGCTTGGGTACCAAACGGTTTTATTGTAATTGCCCAAGTCAAGATATTATGCCATTAAATTTGTTACAGTAAAACTTAATTAAAAAACGGGTGACAAATGTTGGATATAAAATTTTCGCCATCTGGAATTGGGATATAAAAAAAGTGATTTAAGAAATTGTGTGATGTAGTTAAAAAAGTTAGTACTTTTATAAAAATAAGCCCTTAGACGTTTAGATACTTAAAGTTATTGATCGTTATACATTAGAGAAAAATGGTTTTATAGAAGCTAAACTTTGAAATTGTAAGATGCTCAAAAGTAAAAAAAACTTTTTAAAAGAATAAGTAGTTACTTATAATAAAGGACACTTTTTATAATATAATGTAAATCCTTTTTGATTTAACTTCGTTGTAGTAATTTTATTTCCTAATTTTAGTAGGAGTCGTTAACCTCCAAAATGAGAAAACCTAGGATTACATTTAATTTAATTAAATTAGTATAAAACTAACTAAACTAATATAAAGTTGTATTGTTTATTGGGTATATTAAAATCTTTACCCATTAAAAGTGGACTTAAATTTCAAATACACTGTAAACTTAATTAAGTGTGGAACAAACCAATACTTGATACACAGCGTGTTACAGAATGTGGTTTAAAAAATTTTAGAGCAGATTCGCCTATTAAAAATATAAAAATAAGCTTTTATTAATATACAGTGTGTCTAAATAAGTTGGTGTCATATGTGAAACTATTAATTTATGAAAAAAAAAATTACCTATAAAAAGTTCTGCATGGTCCATAACTTAAAAGGCAACCATCAGATATCAAATTGTATTACTCATTTATGGAGTTTGGCCAAAAACGTATTTTTTTTTCTAAACAGTCAAGTACCTGTATTTTTGTTAATATTGAACATTATTTTAAAGAAAAATTGTTTAAAATTAAAAATAAAATTTTAATTTGCCGTTTGATATTTTTTTTTGTTTTTTGCAATAATAATGGAATTTAACTTTCTACATTAGTGCAATACATTAAATGATAATAAATTTTCTTTTAAAATATGTTTGGGATTTAATTACATAAATATTTGAAGTAGTATCAAAAATCTAAAAAGAAACAAAATTAACACAATACTTTATTGGTGAAAGCTCAATTAAAGGGATACTGCTTGTATAGTATAATTTACAAAGAGGGTTTTTCTTGTAGGACATTTAATTTTCTTTAAGAATGTGTGTTGGTATTTTTTAGAGTAACAGTTTAACATATAAAAAAATGTAGCCAAAAGTCGCGAAGACAGACCAATTAATATTAATAATAAAAGCCTAAAGTTTTACGCTATTTTATTTACCTTAAACATATACTTTTGGTCCAGTCTCCTTCCTATGGTTATTTGTGTATTTTTTTATATTATATTGTTATTAAAATAAAAGGCGTATACCGGGTGATGCATCGCCGGGCGGGACATAAGAAATCCCATGTAACTTTTAATGGGGTCAATTATTGGCTCCTCTGATTATTTTAGAGAAAAATTCTATTGAAGTTTATTGGAGAACATAGAAATCTACGTCCATGGTAAAAACTTTAGATGTTTTCGGTTAACCCGTTTGCTAGTTAGATGCTAATATATTTTTAAAAATTGTTACATTATTATCGCCTCATATTTATGAACAACAATAAAGAATACCAGTTAGTGTGACATAACGTTGTCATTTTGAAATTTAGTGCTTTAATATTATCAAAAAATCGTACCGTGAAAAGATTAAAGTTGTATTTATACAAACGAATTAGGTTAAGTTAAATTAAACGAGAGTAACAAATTTCAAGAACTTATGACATTTATAATATTTACATTCTTCAATAAATATTTAATATTATTACAATAATTAATATGTTTGAAATAAACTTAAGATTTAAGAAAATTTTTCAAATATTCCTCCATTGACTGCTAGACAATAACCCAGACGTTCATAAAAATTAGTACCGTAAAAAAACATTCTATGGCCCATACATCCCCGGTCGAAAATGTACATGTCCCTATCTGAACCTTTTTCTTGGGGAGATAGACGAAGGGGATTCTGGTCGAAAATACGCTCACCGAGACCTGTCGCGTGTCACCTAGAAAAGTTTTGTATGTTTTTCTTGTAAAATAGTAGAACCCAGACGTTCATAAAATTGTCTTTGCTGACTTCTTTGTGGTTGAACCTTATTGCATTCTGCAGAAATAGCATTTTTTAACTCATCTAGATTAGGCAGATTAATCTTTTATCTTTGTAGCACCATGCTTTGTCGCTCTACGATTTTTTGATAATAATAAAGCACTAAATTTCAAAATGATAACGTTATTGTGCACGCTAGCTGGTATTTTTGTTGTTGGTCATAAATATAATAATAGTAACAATTTTTAAAAAATATACTAACGCTATCTAACTAGCAAACGAGCTAACCTCAAAAAATCTAAAATTTTTACCATGGACGTAGACTTGCATGCTCTTCAAGTAATAAACTTTAATAGAATTTTCTCTCGAAATAATTAGGGGAGCCAATGAACTGACCCCATTGGAAATTACATGCGGATTTCCTCTGTCCCGCCCGGCTATGCGTCACCCGGTCTAGTGGCAAAAATAACTTACATTTATGTTGCCAACTAGTACTTCATTAAATAAGTACGCAATAAAATGTATGCTTTTTTAAACATTATTTTTAAGGGCCATGTTTTAAAACCAATAAATCGTACAGCACGAGTTAGGAAAAAATCTTTTTAGGAAAAATCACCACAGTCGAGTGGCTTTTGTGTAAAAGAGAATGAAGCAGGAAAGTCCTAACTACTCGACCGTCACGACACTGTTCTCCACTGTCCCTTTTACCCATAGGCACCTCAAGGAGACTCTCTTGACGCTCTTGAATGCTCACAAGTCCGCATTTCCGGTTATTAGGCACTAGTTGTTGGGGAAGGATGTAGTTGCAGTTTGGGTCTTTTGGGAGTTTAGCAGTTGCCAGATTTATGATGAATAAAAAGTGAAAGCAGCATACTAAGCGATTATTTAATTTTTCAGTGCGCTAATGACTAACTGCTAAAAACACGAGATTAAATCTAATATTGAATTTATACATGTTAGGTATGTACTAAACGCTGTGGAAACGCTATAGCTAATGAAAATTTTATAATGTTTTTAGTAAAATAGGTATGTTAACATAAAAAAGAAATTAAGCAATCAAATTCCAACACCTACATTAACTAGTACCTACTAACAATTAAGCCTTGTTTAGACACGGCTAGTAATTTAGTCGAGTAGCGAGTAATTAAGTATTCTCCTGCGTGCGGACAGAAAAAATTAAAAAAGTAGTTTAGTATAGTAGCTGTCCAAACGCACAAGAATACTAAATTACTTGCTACTCCACCAAATTACTAGCCGTGTCTGAACAAGGTATTAGACATTCTACGACATTTTCTGCATTGTCCTGGTAATAAAAATTACTTATTTCGATACTCACTTGTCAAAGTTTTATGGCGCTTTGTTAGGAAGAGACTGACCTTAAAAGTTAGAATAAAAAAAATATATATATTTCACTTAAAACTTTTAATTTGTTACCACCATAACAATGATGTTTAAACTTTTTTTCAGAGACAAACCGCTATTCGTAGTCAGTTGGGATTATATAGGGAAGACAATTTTTGTTTCGTTAAATGTGTGCATT
This sequence comes from Listronotus bonariensis, assembly GCA_014170235.1. NCBI lineage: Eukaryota > Metazoa > Arthropoda > Insecta > Coleoptera > Curculionidae > Listronotus > Listronotus bonariensis. The sequence continues at coordinate 105,489 of JACEGR010002982.1, forward strand.
TTAGACAGAGGTAACATATTTGATATTTTGCTTTGGTCGTGTTTAATTAAGGTTTAGAAATTTTTTTTATTGTTTTTGTTTTCTTAGGTCGGTTTAATTATTTTTATGTTTAAGGTTTCTGGCTACGGCAAAAATCGTTCGGCGATTGAAAAGTTTCGAATATGATTTTGGGCAATGTGTAAGAAAAAGACGGAGTAGAGCGAGAACAAATTGGCTCCACCCTGTGCGGCTATCGCGTCGTCGTTGCGCTTATCAGTCCGGTCAAAGTTCGGTTGCAATTCTTCGCATACCAAGTACGTGTTAGCCGATCATGTTTACAATTTATTTTAACCTTTGGTACGAAGGCGGATACAGTAATAAAGTAAAAATGGTCTTCACTGTTGAACAAAAGATTAATATCATTAAATGGTATTGTCGTGCGGAGAGTGCAGAAGTTGTCGGCCGTTTTGAGCGCGTGAAATTCCAATACTTTATTTGAGGCTAACCTACCCATCTCCAAGCGCTTGCTAAAGTGCACTGCGAGGCAGCCGAAATTTACATTCACATCGAGCGGACCCGAGCAGTACGGGGAATCGCCGTCGCTATCGGTGGGCGGTTACCTATGCAGTCGTTCTCTGTCTACTCTCTATCTATTAGTGTCTAATACATTAAAACGCAATCCGTTAGATTCAACTCTACACATTTACGCCATTTTTAGGATTTTGGCACTGATTTCCGATTTTTAAAATATAAATTTTAATTATAAAGGTTGGAAAAGAATTCTTAAGTGGATTTATAAATTGTGCATTAGTTTTAGTTTAATTCAGGAATTAAAAGAGGACTTGTTTACCAGAACTAACCTTTTGTAAGTGTGTATTAGTCTTGGGTTTAATTAAGAAACTTATGAAAGGACTTGCTTACAACAACTAACCATTTGTAATTACCTAAAAACTGTTTTTAATTACCCGGTCGGGCACCGTACCGTAGTACCGTAAGGTAGGCATACAATTTAATAATAAAAAGGTAAATCTTATCAAAAACATTCTATGGCCCATACATCCCCGGGTCGAAAATGTACATGTCCCTATCTGAACCTTTTTCTTGGGGAGGTAGACAAAGGGATTCTGGTCGAAAATACGCTCACCGAGACCTGTCGCGTGTTAGCTAAAAAAGTTTTGTTTGTTTTTCTTGTAAAATAGTCTTGTCAGATATATAAAAAAAAATTATTTAGGCAAAACATCTCTCTTGCTTTTTTATGTTTGTGGCTTTAACAGAGTTTCAAATTAATCGAAATATTTGGCCACAATTTTTTTCTTTTTAAATATTAAATCCAATAAAATTTACTCTGTATTTCTTTGCAACTAAGTGTGATGGAAGTTGTAAAATAATTGTGGCAATTTAGATAAAAATAATTTTAAATTCAAAACTTCACGCAAAATTTGTTTTGAAAAGAATATATTCCGTTGTAAAATGGTTCGTAAAATCCCAGAAAAAAGAATATACAAGATTTCCTATTTAAAATAAAAATTCTCGTCGTTTTTGATAAAACTTAATTTCAGGAAAAGCTTCTCATATATCCAAAAATAACTTTTGTTGGTCAAACAACCCCTTAAGTTTCGCTATAATCGATATAGAACGGGCACCTGTGAAGTAATCTCGTGGGCATCAAGTATAAACCTAAAAGTTTTAAATTAAAGTTAAAAAAACCATAAGTAAGACTAAATATATTTAAAAGTGTCAAAAAGTCATAAATTTTTAACTTAGCGTATTGGCATCCTTTTTATGCTTACGCGTTACTAATGTTAAATATTAAATTAAATAAATATTTGCTTTTGTATTTTAAATCAAAAAAAAAATAATCCCCATGTATCCAATGAAATAGGTAGTCAAAAATCTGGCAATGTCGCATATTTTACCAGCCAACGAGTATCAGTTGAAAGGATATCGTTAATTCTCAGGGATGTCTAACCGACCAAACCCACCCCCTTTCGATGTAACGTGACCCGATATAGACTTAGATATAGAAAAACCGGGCGGTCGACCTGAAATGACTTGACACGCACATAAAAGTATCCCAGACCGATGTGAGGTTCCCATTTTACATACAAGAAAGACATAAAGTTGATTATTTTGGCCACCGAAAGGTTTTGTTGAGAAGTTTTAGAAACTTTAACCTTCGCCATTTTAATTTTTGGGTATTAGGTGCGTTTACACTTTACTGTAAACCAAATAATAAAAAAGTTTTTACCCTTTTTTTTGTTAAAACAAACAAAAAAATTAAATATTTGGCTCAAATAATGAATAGTATGGTACATTAAGCAACTGTGTGATAAAAGAAAACTTAGTTTTTTAATATCCCTTTAAATAAAATATATATTAGTTTGACATTTAACAAATTTCTGCAAGACAACGACTGCAGCGGTAGCGGGCGTATGTTATTACATTTTGTCCAATATGTCAGCGGTAAATTTGTCATCTTCATTGCTAAATACAATAAAAAGGGTGATTAAAAACTAAAATCAGAGATTGATTATTAAGTTAGGTAGTGACAAAGAAATGAATATTTAAGTATCAAGAAATACTAAGTTCAAATTAGTGTTGTTTACGAATACTGTAAAAAAGTATTCGAATACCGAATATTTTCGAATACCTACAAAAAAAGTATTCGAATACTCGGTATTCATGAATACCACGATTGGGTATTCATGAATGCTAAAGAGCAAAAAACCTCCTTTCTCTTGAAAAAGCAACTCATTCTTATTTTTTTACGTTTTTCCATTACAAAATGCAATGGCGTACCTTGTTCTTGCTTAAAAACTTATCATTTCAAGCATACAAGACGTCTCCCAAATTTTCCAAAAATAACTTTTCTATTTTTTAAACTATTGACTTCACTTTTGAAATGGTGATACATATACATACATACGTATCTACGGTTTACCAGATAGTCATGATTTAAACTGACATAATAAAATTTAATATAAACATCCCTTTTGTGTAAAATGGAGATAAATACATATTAGTCTAACCTTATACATAGAAAACATAGTTTGCAATGTCACTTTTGTACCAAGTTATTTGTTTTTTTTTTTTAATAGCAAAACCCCAAAGAAGTTAAAATAATTAATTTAGATAATAATATATTTTTGATTGCAAAAATAAATGTATATCTGTTCAAAATTACTTACCTATTAGGACCATAAAAACAACAGATCAAGATTTACAAAACATATTGAATTACATTTTTTTTTATTAAAAACTAACTTCCTAAATTGTTAGTTTGCAAATGATGATATATATGACCTATATCAAATTTTACCCCATCGTCGGCAAAACCACGCGAACATGTTTTAACGCGCTTAAGATGCATAAGAATAACGTAATATTTATAAAATAAGCAAACGCTATTTAAATTCAGGATTTGAATAGCAGAATTCGAATACCGGTATTCGAATACCAGTACTCGAATACCAGTATTCGAATACCAGAATATTCAAAAACGATATTCAGAATAAAGAATACCGAATACTGACCAAAAAAGTATTCCGTCGAATACCAAACACATAAATCTATTCGAATAGTATTTGAATACCGCACAAATTACCGAGTCTTCGAATACTACCCAACTCTGGAAGTCCGAAAAAAATAGTTAACCAAGTGTTTTATTTATTATCCCAGATGCTTCAGTTTATTGTTATTAAGTGTGATAGTTATGGAAAAACATTGTAGGCTATAAAGCAGTTACAACGTTATTCGAAATTATTCTCGTATAAAATATTCTCTAGCCTAAACTATGGATAAAGCTAAAATAAAGGATAAAGCACCTAGCCCTTAGCGGGCCCGGGTTAATAACTGGGTGTAAATAGTTTACACTTAAAAACTGACAGAGATAGGACTGCCAAAACATTGTGTCAACAGTTTACTCTTGAAAACGAACAGAGATTGGACTGCTTAACACGTTAAAATTAAGACAAAAAAGTCTAAAATTATTGAAGTATCACTACTGAATCCTTATCTACCACATTTAGATAGAAATATGCATAGACTCTTTTGATCTGGCAAATTACACAATCAACAAAATATTGTTGGATATTAAACCAATTGGAATAAGCATGTTTAATTTAAGAGGTTGGTATAGTTAGAACCATATTTATTTCATTCTAAAAGCGATGCCGCCAAGTACACAAAAATTGATAAAGTAAACAAACCTTTTCGAAAGCACATAGCCTCTGACAAAGCCTGATTACATATTTTTTGGATAATAAATAAAAATATTGCGAAAACACGTATCACATACCTAAAAACATCCTCTTATTTCGTCTCTGGCGTGCCATAAAACCTGTAACGCATGTCGTAGTCGTGGGGTTGAATATTTTTGCTGCAATAAATTATTGTTCACAAGAGGGTTTATTTGCTTAATAATTTTTTGTGTACTTGGCGGGATCGCTTTCAGAATAAAATAAATATGGGTCTAACTATAGCAAGAGGACTAAAGATTTATAAAAAAAACTTTTAATTAAGGTTACATCTTTCCTTTCATTTTTAATATACAGTAAGGTTCTAAAATCCGTTGCCCCCCTTCGTACTTGTCAGGAGATTTAAAATGAGTTATCACTGGAACCCCTTTTCATTAAAAAAATATTTTAAATTGCCGCCTAGCTGTCACCTTGACATTTAAAGTCGTTGACATGTCAAAAAATGCAAACCTTGGTCATAAATTATCGTTTCACGTTTAATAAAAATATACCAAACAGTTCAGAAGTTGGAAGGGGTTGGCGGACTTTAAGACTTCACTGTATACAAGAAAAGTCATTAAACCTACATTGTAAAGAGACATACAAGCAATTTTTACTAAGCTAAGTAATTATTTCTGTTCATATCCAAATTAAAAGAAGCGACGATAATTACATGACAAGGGTGTAGCTTGGAATGGGCAGGAGGCAGCTAGATACGTCTAGCAAGGTGTGGACAATTAATTTGCATCATTTACTTGTAGATATAAAATGTATACCTGGATTTACCGGCTAAGTAATAAATTTACTTGGGTAATTAATAGTTATTTTTTAATTACCCAGAAAACTAAGAAATTAAATACCTAATAGGTAGGGCGGGGCTAGTTGAGCATAGAGGTAAGTTGGGCAATCAAAATATATCAAAAACTATCGACCGCACGCGAAAGCATCAAATAGCATAAAGAAGGGGATGCGCGAGGGGAACTCATTGTGCGACCACTAGTGGTGACGCGACGATCGAGGAAAGTATCCGTGTGCATACTTTATTTTGTGATTAAAAAGTAAAATAATTGCAAGCCGGAAAATTTTATCTGTGATAGTTAAATGTATTCCGTTCTCAATCAGGTAAGTGTTAATCTTAAGTAAATTTATTGCAGTTTAATTATGTATAAAGATTTTGGATATAATTCTAACCGGTTTTCTAATAAATTTACTTTTCCTTTAAAATTTCAGGTTGGGGTTAGTTGAGCTACAGTTGCCCAACTAACCCCACGGTTTTAAGTATGAAATGTTTTTATTTTATTTTCTAGGATACAGACTTATAACAGTAAGACTACTAGAGTCTCCTCAGGATTTAAAATAGGCTGCAACCAGAACTTTGTACAAGCAACAAAGAAAACGACCTGACCTATCTAACTTATAAATTTTCTCTGGAAATAGTTTAACCATACTCAAGAAAAGGAGCCAAATCAAACAGAAGATAGAAAAAAGCTGCAATTTTAATAGATACAGAAGGCATTACCAGAGAAGCAAAATAAAACTGCCTAACAAGTTTAAAAAACGAAGATGAATTGATAGGTATTAAATTCAATAGTTCAAGCTAGGAACGTTGCTGTTTTATTAATAAGATTTGTTGTTTTGTCACTATAAGATTATAAATATAAAAAGCAAATTGTCATAATGTATTTGTATTGTAAACGTATCTAACATTTAAGCCATAATTTAACTATACTTTCTAAGTGCTCCACTAGCCCCATACCCTTGCTCAACTTACCTCAGCTATGGGGTACGTTGGGCATACTTGACTATCTACTTTAAAATAGATGTAGCTCCTAAATTTGACTTATTAGAAAATAATTATTATAGATACTATTAATAAGGGATAAATTGCTAATCCATCAGTATGCATTATAAGCCATTAAGACTTATTTTTGAGGTGCTATAACCGATCAAGTGAAAAATTGCTCAACTAGCCCCGCTCCTACCCTACGTAAATTATTTATACGTAAATTATTTACAGAAAAAAAATAATATTTTTACATTAAGCTTTAAATAAATTGCAAAACACATATTTAGGCAAAAAAAACTTCTGTTGGCGTTTTAATTAAACAGTAAAAAAATTCATAGCAGTCCATATTTCTTTTTATTTGAATTCTTTAGGTTTAGGACTAATATATTTGTAAATAAAACCAATAACACTCAATGGTCAAAGCACAGCTATGCTCAGGGAACGGTCATATATTCAACATGCCATTGTAATGTCATTTAAGGTCATTTATTTAAAAAGCATGTAAAATATGCTTTAGCGCCTAGTGTGCTTTGACGTTAAGAGTACCTCAAATACTGCCTACCTAAATAAATCCACTACTAATCAGGGGCGGTCATATCGACTTTCTGAGGGGGGCCATGGGCCGAGGGGACCAGCCTTGGGGGCCATGACATCAATAAATGCCCAAAATGCCCATATTTGCGATCAGACATGAATGAAATAGAAAGAATGTGGCATCAAAGAGGGAGCCATGGCCCCCATGGCCCCCTATGACCGCCCCTGCCACTAATAAATTAAATGTCAATTTTTTAATTGTTTTTTTACTTTTTATTATTTATTTATAATTATTTATTTACTACTGGTAAATTTATTACGGCATGTATCAGGTATGCAACGATTTTGCAAAATGTGTTTTTTTCTAAACTTTTAATTGGCTTATAAGAAATTAAAGAATTTAGTGTATCAGTATAGCCTTATACAATTTTTCTATGGAGCTAATATTTGAAGGTATGCACTACACAGTATAAAATGTGGTACCTATTACCTTTATTTCTTTAATTTTGACAAAAAATTTGTTGTGTACCTTACAGTACGTATAAACACAATACAGGGTGGCCCACCATATTCGACACGGTGTGTAGCTGGATAACCATGAGGTTTTTAAAAAAGTAAATACTGAAACATATACAGGTCGGATAAGGCCACAGTATACAATTATTTTACTCTATACAGGATGTCTCAAAAAGTGTGACGTATCAAAGTTATATGTTTTTAAATTGAACACCCTATATTTTATGACGGTATTAGATTCTACATAAAAAATAATTTAATTTTGTAAATAGTGCCAAGTGTCTAATTTTATTCGTTTTTGTGATATTTGATTTTTGTTCAAAATGCAGGGGTGCAATTAAATTAATTATTATTTTAACAATATAAACTCTTTAAACTTAAAAAATTTGTTACAAGATTAGGAAAAGTCTGCCTTATCATACGTAGGTCATATCGAGATCATAGATTATACAGGGTGATCAAAAAATAATTTAAATTTTTTAGAAAGTCAAATAGCAATATCTCTCTTATTTTAAATGGAACACCCTGTATTTTTTACACCACATGATGACAAACCAAATGCTCTTTTAAATGGTGTACAGGTTGCCTATACCTATCTTTAATACTTTTTAAGTAAATTCCGTTTTAACATATTTTTATTCCAAATGTCTATTTAAATGTAAGTAGGCTGGGATATATGCCTACTTACTAAGCCGTTATTGCAAAATGTAAATTTGTTGAAAAAAGCACAAATTTAAAAGATTTTGTATTATCTGCCACTATTTTTAAAATTCACAGAAAAAACATTCATTAGTTGCTTATAATGCTACATCCAATAACACTTATTTCAGCTGAATGTGGTAATGATAAAACTTGTGTTTTTAAACAATCCTAATAACGCCTCTGGTCAGTTATGATGACATTCTGTGACCTATAACTCGTTTCTTCCATTATCCATAATCACTGTGTCAAATTTTATAAAGCAACTATTAAGGTTATCAGATGGTTTCTCCTGGAATATTTTTCAGGATTAACTCTAGACTAAAGTAAACCATTTTTTCACATCCTACCAGTATTATATCATCTTGTTGTTGTGGAAGAAGGATTTTAATTTAAAATCATTAAAATTTCTTTTAAACTGACTAAAACACTAGTAATCAATAAATGGACGTTGTTATTTTCCTAAGAAAAATATTAATGGCTGCTATGTCACAGCCAACTTTAATTTAAATAAACTTTTGGACTTAAAATTTGTAAAAACAGATTTTACTAAAAAAGCACAAAAGATAGGTATAGGCAACCTATACACCATTTGAATGATTATTTTATTTGTCATCATGTAACGTAAAATAATACAGGGTGTGCCATTTAAAATAAGAGAAATATGGCTATTTGTTTTTATGAAAAATTGAAATTATTTTTGATCACCCTGTACAATATTTGATCTTGATTTGTCCTACGTATGATATGGCAGACTTTTTCTAATCTTGTTACACATCTTGAAGTTTAAAGTGTTAAAAGTGTTAAAGTAAAATCAATTTAATTTTACCTCTTCATTTTTCAAAAAATCAAATATTACAAAAACAAATAAAATTAGACCCTCAGTACTATAAACAAACTTGAGTTATTTTTTAAAGTAGAATCTAAAACCGTCATAAAATATAGGGTGTTACTTTAAAAATATATAACTTTGATACGTCACAATTTTTTGAGAGACCCTGTATAGACTAAAATAATTTTATACTGTGGTCTTATCCAACCTGTATATGTTCCAGTATTTACTTTTTTAAAAGCCCCATGGTTAGTCAGCTACAGACCGTATCGAATATGGTGGGCCACCCTGTATTTAAATATGAACAAATAAACAATTTTAAAATAATACTTTATTTAACAATATGCAAAAAAATTCAATAATGGGCATTTAAAAACCTTTATAAAAAAGCTTTAATTAAAGTATGAAATTAAGGTCACGTTAATGATCGAGAATTATACCGAATTTTTTTAATTAATGGTCTTTGGTCGGAGTGCTGAAAAATAAAACCTTTAACCCCTTAAGGGCGTATTTATAAGCTTTCGTAATTTTCTGCGGAAAACGCTTTTCATAATTTGGCCATAAAAGGGTACAAAGGATCCAGGACATTATTTTGTGTAATAATTTAGTCCTTTGTTCTAAATCATTAACAAAACACTCAATAGAAAATAAATACCGATGGCGTCTTTTGTCAATTAATACGATATTGTTTGTTTAATCTACCGGGTGTAAAGTTGTAAATTTACACCCTCCTTTACTGTTTTATTTTTTATCTTATAAAAGAAATAATACTAATTTATGTAAGGCGAGTG
>JACEGR010002983.1:0-114805 GCA_014170235.1 Listronotus bonariensis
ATGTTATTTACATCAAATATTTTATTAGTTCAAGCAGGTAAAATAAACAGTGTACTATTTTTTTAGCTTACAAAAATATCGGCAAATATTACCAAAACTCGTAAGCAAATTACCTTATCAAAATTTAAAATACAAGCTTTAAAATTAAATGTGCATGGAATAATCTTTAACACTGCATCGCCATATCGGACAGTGTTCGACAGATGCAATCTTGCAGTGCATGGAAATAACAAGCAGTAAAAAAATTGTAACTTCTTTTATTTTAGTGAAAAAATACATACAGCAAAAAAATGTCACACCCTGTGACCCTGTATAATACTGACTTACTAAACACCTGTTTACCTATCACTACGTTTATATCAAATAGTTGAAGCTAGCTTGAGTTAAAGCGGCTTTTAAAAGTGTCTTGAAAAAAGCGATATAAACGCACTTGAAAGTGACTTGAATCGTCCAAGTCAAGCCTGAAAATAAGTAGGGTTGACTTCACTGAAGCCGATTAGAAACACGATATAAACGATTCAAGCGGGCTTAATAACTGCCTAACTTCAGATGAATGCTTCCTCGAACGTCATCAGTGTCAATTTCATATATGCTTTTGACATTTTTATACAAAATATGAGTGGAAAACCAGAGTGGCTTTCCAGTGACGCAAATAGAGCGCTCCCGAGTAGCTCAGGAGCATTTCGTTCTACTTTATGGCGTTCCAGTGACGGAAAGTGTTATGCACCTGAGCTACTCCGTTTTTCTTTCCCCTTGCCCCTCATGCACCAACCCCTCTTTTGGTTTTTGTGCTTCAAACGTGTTTTTTTATACTTAAGGATGGATTTTTAAAATTATTTATTTAAAATGGAATTAGATATTAAAAAGAGATTATTATTATAAAGCCAAGAAAGGTTAAAAACAACGAAATTTTAAAATTTCTTAAAGTATCTATCTTTCCTTGTCTAAGGATGCGTTCCAGTGACTAACTTTTAGAGCAGTTCAAGAGCTTCAAGCCCTGGAGCGTGAAGCACAAAAATTATCGTCACTGAAAAGCCACCCAGCTGAAAAAAACTTTAAAACAACGCTTACACCAACAACAGCACACAAAACGGGACAAATTAAAAGTAAGCTTTGTTTTTCATTTGATGTCTACTGTGAAGTTGGATGCAAAACTGCCGCATGCGTACGACGATGGCCTGAAATGTGCTTGACCTCGATTTTCAATCGACTTTCAAGCCACCGAAATAAACACGTAGACTTGGAATTCGCTTCAAAGCCGCTTTTTTTCAAGCCAGTTTCAACTATTCGATATAAACGTAGTGTATGGAAAGAAGTGCCCAGATATTATTGGAACTGTGGCAACAGTTTAAAAGTTACAGTTTAAGCGCGATAGAACTTTTTAATTAAAAGATTATATTGGCCTACTTTATCACCTCTATCGTTTGTGACCATAATATACAGGGTGTTCCATTTAAAAAGTTTCTCTTTACATTTTTCTTGAGTTTTTTATGCTTAAAAGATAATAGATGAAAATCTATAAAACTTTTATACCAGAAGTTTTTTCTTCTATTTTTTATTCGTTATTGTTGTAATTGGTTGATAAAATATTAGTAAAAGATAACTCTGTACTACTTAAAATTGGCATCATCTGATTGTTTCTTATGAGACAAATTATTTTTCTATTGTAAAAAATGTTAACATTATTCATGTTGATTTTAAGCGGGTAATATGGCTCATTACTCACGGCCATTACCCACGCTTATTACCCACATCATTTCCCATGGCCGCAATAAAGTGTTATTAAATGTGCATAAATCCGATAACTTGTAGATATTTTCGTCAACCTTGTTTTCTAAATATGACTTTCCATTAAAGGTCACTATTTATTAGTCAGATATGTATAAGTAAAGAAATATTTAATAGATACGTATAATCAACCAATATTAAAATTAATTACTTTCGATATAAAAATCGCAGCAGGCTATAATATCGCGTATTCTGCCCTTAATAACTTAAAACGTCCTAACCATAGATAACCTACATTTAGATCCGCAGTGGCAAGAAGCATTTTCGGATTTTACGACTGCGCGCAGTGGGTGGACAAACATGCGCAGTTAAAAGCCGTGGCAAAATACAAACACCGGCACCCCGTACCCTTCGTCCACGGTCTGACCGTAACGCTCATTAGCTACCGTACTTCGAACGGAAAACCAGGACGCCTTCAACAAATTCCTTTCTATAATGCGGATAGTTTGTTTAGAAGCCGGATGTGTTTACCCTCAACTGACTTGCGCACAAACCGGTTTTTCGCCCATGAAATGTAACTTTTGTTTCGCGCAGGTTATAACATTGGCGATCCATCGAGATCAGTGGTCCTAACCTAACAAATTGGTAAAGCTGAGATAATTGAGTTTTGTTGAGTTATGCAGTCCACTGCTTTTAATATTACTTTTAATTTTTCTTTATATGAAGATTAGCTTTACTATTTTTTGGACTTTTTAACTTAACCACATAAGACAATAACCATATTATATGCCAATATAAGTTAAAAAAATAAAATTTTGTAGTTGGGACGTTTTAACTAAGCAGGGCAGTATTCCATTACTGTTAAATAATCTTCAAATCAATAATTATAAATCAGGAACATTAAATTTATTGTTTATGTTGATATAAATCCACAAGAAAGTTATTTTAAATTGTTTTCCAGTGATATAACAGGAAGTTTTCTAATTGAATGTCAATATTAAAGGAGGTGATTTTTAGTTTATTTTAAGAAGAAAACCTTATTTAAAGGTATTTCCTAAACGTCTTAACTTTTGAGATACAGAGTGTTAAAATTCCCCAAAAAAATATAAATTTTTTAAATATCCTAACTATTCTTTACCCAACTTTGTTTTGATTTGGCACTATTATTAATGGCATTAAGGAGGTAATTTATCACTAACTTAATTACATTTAGTAAGTCCAGTGGCGTCTCGAGAGGTAACTGAAGGAATATTTCCAATAAACAAACGGTCCGCCACTGACTGTGTAAATGTGTGTAAAATATTAGTGTTTTCTTTAGATTAGGCAAATAAAAATACTGATTTTATATTTTCTAATTTTTTTCCGTATCGTGTTTAGTTTAAGGAAAAAATAAAATTCACTTAATTGATAATTTTTAGACCATAAAAGAAGCATTGCAGGATCTTTTTCTTTTAAAAATTAGGTTTTATAATTTTTAATTAGCAATTATGTAACAAAAATATTAAATACTTACTTAAATAAGGTTTATATCCTGTATAACAGTTTTAACTAAAAAGTGCTTTCGAGATTTATTGGTTTTTGGAAATTTTAACGCCCTGTATCTCAAAAAGTTAAGGAGTTTAGGACATACCTTTATAAAAGTTTTCTTTTTAAAATAAACCCAAAATTGCCTCCTTTTTTATTATTTGGAGGGATCAGTAATCCCTGCATCCCTACCACATTTATTAATATAAATAACAAGTAGTTGTTTACAATAGTAGATAATTTTGATAATTACAAATATTATTTTCGTAAACGCCTAGGTGTAAGATTTACACCTGTATGCGTTCATGTACACATTTTTATTTATTTAAGTTACTATTTTATTACACTTAGTATGTACTACATACTTTAAAAAAAAGAAAAACCTACACTTTCCACAGGAAAGCGTCTATTTCCAACAGCTGTGCAACAGACTGACAAAATACTAGAATAGTCTAGAGAAGAGATAATAATGGTTATAAATGTATTTATTACAATCTTTATTAAATTTATTCTTATTTTTGTTTGTTTTATTACAGAAGGGAGAAGGTTATATGTCTTTGGCGCAAGATAAACAAAAAATTTTAAATTTATGCCTTTCAAATTATTTGGAATGCTCAAGTTTCCTCTTGCTCTTGATCTTGTATTATAAATGTGATTTATATTGATTTTAATGTGATCATTAAAGTGTATGTATGAGCAAATTGTTGAAACATACAATGTCCTTATGTTGGTCGTTTGTACTGTAAATAGTTTTCAGTAGGGAAAAGCTTGGGTTTGTTATAAATAGTTTTAAAAAATATATTTATGTACAATATTTAGTTTATTCAAAGCATTGTTGTATAATCCCCCCATACCAAAATTCCGTATCTTATAATTGATTCAGCCAATGATTTGTAAATAATAATAAGTTCCTTTATATGTAAAAAAGTTCTTATGGTATAAAATTTATATATTAACTTTTTAAGTCTGTTGGCCAAATATTCAGTATGTACATGCCATTTAAGATTTTTATCAATGTATATTCCAAGATATTTTGTTTCAGAAGTTTCATTTATTTGATTGTTATTGTCAATTGAAAAGTGTGAAAATTCAGGTCTATTTGCCCCAGTGAGGGAAAATGCAATATAGTTCGTTTTTGTTACATTTAGGCTCAATTTATATGTCTCCAACCAGTTTTTAATTTTATTGAGTCCTTCTATTGCATATTTTTTGGTTTGGTTCCAATCTGGACCATTAAAAAGCAGAGCTGTATCATCTGCATATGACACAATTGTACCATGATCAATTTTAATATTAAGAAGTGAGTTCAAGTAAGTTATAAACAAAAGAGGGCCAAGTACAGTACCTTGCGGTACTCCTATTTTTATTATTTGTTCTTTGCTTAAAATGTTATTTATTTTAACAATTTGGCGTCTATTCTGCAAATAACTCCTCATTAGCTTCATCGCACTTCCCCTCACCCCATAATGTTCTAATACTTCAAAAAGCTTATTATGTGGCACTGTATCGAATGCCTTGGCTAGGTCAATGAATACACCCAGACATTTTCTTCCATTGTTTAAGTGGTTAGTAACCTCCGAGGTAAATTTGTATAAGGCGTCTGCCGTACCTCGTTCCGGCACAAACCCATATTGCCCATCCGATAAAATATTATTTGTCACCAAAAAGTTTAATAATCTATCTTTTAGACTCTTTTCAAAGATTTTTGCAAAGCACGTAATTAAGCTGATTGGTCGGTAGTTACTTATAACGTTTTTAGGTCCTGATTTATATATAGGGGTAACCACTGTCAATTTAAAGCTAGAAGGTACTTGTCCGATTTGTTTGTCTGTTTGTGTTTTGTAATTTGTGTAGTTTACTAGGTTTCGGATTTTCCATCTCGATACCAACGCTTGTAAAATATTCGTTACAAAAATTTAATATTGACATTCAATTAAAAAACACCTGGGTATCAATAGTCGTAAAAAATTATAGCACATGCAACTCGCAATTCTTTTTCGTATGACTTTGGCACTCGCCTGCGGCATACTTGTGAAATGGGTAACATTCCGTACTCGTCCCATAATGTGCTATTATAGAAAAGAACATAGTCATTCTGAAATAACCTTCCTGACCTTCATTAAATATCAAAAATTGATATCTAAAAAATAACTTTTTGTTAATATGTCCTTAGGTTTAAGTACTGTAATGTAATTCAATGATTTAAAATTATTAGTAAACACTTAACTAATAGAGTTGATTTATCACCTATATGTTTATAGAGTGGTCTGAGGTTTATTTTTGAAAAAGTACCCATTTATAATCAAATAAAAAATGTGTTGCTATAGCATGGACATTTAAGGTAATCTTTAATGAATGGTAATTAGTTGGGTACTCGCCAAAAATGAAATTAAAATTACTAAAAAACCAAAAAAATTTAAAACAAGCAAAAAGATACTTTAAAATTGACGTTTCGGTGGCAAATCTGCCACCGTTGTCAAGATAAATTGAATACAAATAATAAAAAATAAAAATTAACTATTATTAGGTTTTAAATTTTAAAATTTTTATCTTTTTTTTAGGAGATTTTAAAATGTCTGTGACATTAAATGTCAAATATGTTTGTTTGGTTATAGTGTCATAGTGACATAGATAACTGGTTGCTGGTGTATTTATTGTTTATATTACAAAAAGGTGAATAGATAGTTAATTTTTAGTCTTCCTGAAGATACTTCAGTATCAAGCAAAGTGTTATTTAAATTAACTGAAATAGATGCTACACAATTATCTTTATTTAATAATATATACGCACTTTCTTTCATTTTGCGTTTTTAAGAACAAGTTTCCTTTGCTAAAATGCTCAGAAGCATCCCAGTTTATTCTATGATTGTTATCAAATGCGTGTTGGCAGAATAAACTGGGATGCTACGAACATTTTTAGCAAAAGGAAACTTGTTCTAAAAAACGCAATATCAAAGAAAGTGCGTATATATTATTAAATAAAGACAATTGTGTAGCATCAATTTCAGTTAATTTAAAAAACAATTGGTTGCCTTTGCTTGATACTGAAGTATCTTCAGGAGAGACAGATATTAACTAACTGTTCACATTTTTTGTAATATAAACAATAAATACACCAGCAACCAGTTATCTATGTCACTATGACACTATAACCAAACAAACATACTTGACGATTTTAATGTCAAAGACATTTCAGAATCTCCTAAAAAAAAAAGAAAGAGAAAATTTACAAAATTTAAAACCTAACATTAGTTAATTTTATTTTATTACTAGCTATGATTCCCGGCTTCGCTCGGGAGTTTTATATGAGACCCAAATAACCGTTGTTCTGAATGAAGTTCAAATACTCGACAACAGATGGCGCCACTACACTTGCTCTAGATAATTCCAAAAATTTTCAGAACTTTGTGTCTCCACTTCAATTTGTCAAGAATGAGTGATAATATTTTACGTTTTTGCCACCCACAACCACCTTCCACCCACCCCAACCAAACTCCCTTACTCACAATGGGAGACCAAGGGGGTATTTATGAAAAACCGACGGGAAGTCGTCAGGTTGCGGATATAGCGAAAATCGATGGACACACGAACGTACATTAGCATTTTTATATAATATATTAGACTAGCTATGATTCCCGGCTTCGCTCGGGAGTTTATATGAGACCCAAATAACCATTGTTTCTGAATGAAGTTCAAATACTCGACAACAGATGGCGCCACTACACTTACTTTCTAGATGATTCCAAAATTTTCAGAACTTTGTGTCTCCGCCAGTTTGTCAGAATGAGTGATAATATTTTACATTTTGCCACCCACAACCACCCACTTCCACCCCGCCCCGACCAAACTCCCTTACTCACAATGGGAGACCAAGGGGTATTTGTAACCCGACGGGAAGTTGATCGGAGTTGCGGATGATAGCGAAAATCGTGGACACACGAACATTACATTAGCATTTATATAATATATTAGATTAGATTTTTATTATTTGTATTCAATTTATCTTGACAACGGTGGCAGATTTGCCACCGAAATGTCGATTTTAAAAGTATCTTTTTACTTGTTTAATTTTTTTGGTTTCTTAGTACTTTTAATTTCATTTTTGGCAGAGTACCCAACTAATTACCATCCATTAAATGAATCCGCCGAACTACAGAACATATCTTCAATTAAGGTAATCTTTCTTAAGCCACGTACAGACTTGGATACAATCGGCGCAAACATTTGTTGGCCGACTGTATCTTAACTGTTGCACATCGGTCGGCCGACTTGTTGCAAACGTCATGGCAACATCGGTGGGCGTTTTCATCCAAGCGAATCGGCAAGTCACCTGTTTTCCATTTAATATGAAAACTTCGGCAGATTTGTACGAGCTTTAAAACTAGTGTGGACGCGAAACACTTGTATCTGCAAATGTTGGCCAACTTTGTTGCTGAAAAATTTTTGAACAAGATACAGTCGGCCGACAATGTTGTCCCGATTCTATCAAGTCTGTACATGGCTTTAAGCTATTTTAAATAAATAATGGAGATAGAGTTCAGGGAGTTGAGACTTGTCTATTGGAAATGTCCTCCTCTTTTACGATCTTTTTCAAAATTTCTTAAATGTCATTATTCTTAAAGTTATAAACAAAAACTAAGCAACACCTTTTTTCTCATTTTTTTTAGAACAATTGCAATTATTTTATGTGGTAATAGGCCTTTTTCTTGACATCATTCCGAATCAAATAAGCTATTGCCCATCTTTTACGATTATTTATTTCTATTTAACACGTTTTTAAACTTATTGATTAGAGTGACTGGACTATAATTTTGCAATAAATAACCTTTTGAAAACTGTAATTAACATACTAAGTACGATCGTCCCAAAATTATTTTTCTTAACAAAATCAAAAATGTATTAAACATCCCCTTTTAAGTTTTTTGAGTTTTGTTCGAAAAATACGCACTTTTTTCGGTAGTAGTTAACAGAAAAGTTGTAAAAATTAAATTTTCCATCCAATGACGGTTTTGGAATTTAAAAAAGTTACTTTGACAAAAATATGCTTAAAAAACGAAGCAAAAAACACTAAAAACGATGATAATATGTGTGTTCCATTTCAAAAAAAAATCAACTTTGTATTATAACTTTAAAACAAAAGTTAATAGAAAAATATAGGTACGCTGCTAAGTTCTACGTAACAGTCCGTATAAATTTTATATTCACCTTTTTCTCTTATATTAAGCGAGTTACAAGTGTCTGGCCAAATTGACAAAATTTAAAAAACACCCTGTATCTCCAAAACGAATTAGGTAAGCCATAATTTACTTTTACCATAAAATTTGTTTTAAAAATGTAAATCGAGATTGCGCAATCAGATTCGTTCTATTTTTAACACGCTTTTATTAGCTTGGGTTGAAACTATCTATCTATCTATGTAACCAGAATCTTTGAGCCTAATTTTTTACCCAACTTCCAGCGATTCAATTTCTTTGGAAACTTTCTCGCACACGCATCAGGACCGATGACAGTGCAATAAAGTATCCAGTTATCCTGATTAGGACCGCCAGGATAAACAAATTCCTTTACAGATCCTTTGTGTCTCTTGACAAAATGGCGAAGGAATTTCTTAGTGAATAAACTGGAGCATTTATTTTTAAAAACTAACTGATATACTCGAACTAAAAAATGAAAAGAATAAATAGTTTAAAAAAAACGTAAAAACACGCTTTATATGCATCCGAACCAAAAATTAGGAAAATAATTTTTCATTACAAAGAGTTTGTCACTTCAGAATAAAGCGTGAGGGGTGCTGAATACATCCAAATGTTATAACTATCCTATTTGCAAATATATACGAAGGAAAAGTTATGAAAAAGATAGTGCACCGCACGCTTTTACTCTGAAGTGACAAACTCTTTGTAATGAAAAATTATTTTCAAATTTTTAGTTCGGTTTGCATATAAAAGCGTGTTTTTTTAGTTTTTTTAAACTATTATTTATTTAGTTTTGCTATACCCTGCAAGGTCTGCAAAGAGGCACACCCTGCATATCAACTGTAGGTATGTATAGTTTAATTAAAGTTTTTTAGGTGTTATTCATTTTGGTACAAAATAATAATAAACAAAAGATAAAACTGTGGATGAAAATATATTTCCAAAATTTTTATTTTACATTAAATGTAAAAACCAAACCCATGATGGATCACTTTTTAAAAGTATTGTTCTATTATTTTGTATAGTTTCAAGGTAAGATTAATTTGCTTTCTAACTTATACAATACTACCGGTGTAATGGTGTTTTTTATTTAAAGGAGGTAAATGATAACATGTAATTTACTACTTAAAATATTTAAAAATGTAACTAAGGAAAACAGCTTTACTTGGGTAAGTGCTTTAGGCAAAAAGAGGCGGAATTTTTGTTTGTTCTTTACCTATAAGCTTTTTGCTCCAATTAACAAAAAAAATGATACAATAATAGTATACAGGGTAGTATGCAGTAACTGTACCGACAAACTTTGAAGGCTGTTTCTAATGCTGCGTCCATGCAACAGTTCGCCGCGCCGAATATCGCGCCCCACATAGCGCGGACGTAAATGTGGACGGAATTCACGTCGTTCCAAGGGCTTGGAAAATAATTCCAGGGTGATTCAAAGCTTGTCGCTTTTTGCATTAAAGAAGCGCGTAAATAGGTTGGTTTGTTTGGGCGGATGTTTGGAGAATTGTTGCAAGTCTGGGCGCAGCTTAAAAGAACAATAAAAAAACTTTATAAAAACATATATTCTAAACTTCTTAGTTTTTTAACTTAGGTACGTGGTGATAAAAATTAAAAAAAAGTGTTTTGTTTTTAATAATAATTTCTAACATATTTTTGACGACGCCTTCTATGCACTAGAAGACATTTTTTGACATACAAAAAAAGAGAAATATCAGTGTCGTTGATAAGGGGTTATGTTTTAAGAAAAAACTGCTACGCCAGCGCATTATTCTAAAAATAATTTTTTTTTGTTAAACTCTTTCTCTACATGGTCATTTTATATCGCTAATATCAAATTCTACCGTAAAAGATTTGCCTTTGGTATTCTTTCTTTAATTTGATAGGGACTTGACCATGCCAAGAAATGGTTTGTACTCATTTACGCGAAAACCGAACATTAAAGAATAAAAGTCAAGAGGTCAAATTTTTCCAAACTAAATGGAAATTTTAAAAATATTTGTATTAAAAATGCGGTAACTTACTATTTTTTCTGAAATAAAAGACAACGGTTTTACTCTAAACCCCTCATTGACGACACAAGTAATTTTTTTCCTGTATTCCAAAATGTCTTAAATATCGGAATTGGTATAAAAGTTATTATAAAACAAAACAACATAAAGATTAATTTTAACACCCGTAGTTCAAAAACTAAGACGTTTAGGACATATGTTAATATGAGGTTTTTCTTATTTTTCGTTGTGGAATCATCTTCTTAAAAGTTTGACGGTAAAGTTATAAAAACCTTGTTATTTTTATTCTTTTTGGCATTTTTAGTTCACTTGCTGCTAGAAAGTTCCTGATAACTTTCTTATTGGAGCAGCAACAGCTGCCTATCAAGTCGAAGGGGTTGGGACGAAGACGGAAGGACCGAACATTTGGGATGTGTTCACACGCGCGAACAAGGTAAGACCAGAAAAGCAAACAAAATTTGTTGCTTGCTTGTGAGTATTAGGGTGGAGACAAAAAAATTGACTATTTTTATTTTGTCTTCTGCCAATGAAAAATTGGTTCTTAGACACCTTCAGCAGAATGCTCGGCAACGATGAGCTTTTAATTTCAATAGGAATAGGCGCCTCATTAAAATTTTGTATATTTTTTCAGTCTCGTACAAAAAATTTCATATCTTATCATTTAATAATAATCATTCAGCAAAACTCTAAAAAGTATAATACAATAAATAATAGTTTAAAAAAAACACGCTTTTATATGCAACCGAACTAAAAATTAGAAAATAATTTTTCATTACAAAGAGTTTGTCACTTCAGAGTAAAAAGCGTGGGGTGCATTTTACTATTTTTTCATAACTTTTCCTCATAGATATTTGCAAATAGAATAATTATAACATTTAATATATTAAGCACCCCACGCTTTTATTCTGAAGTGACAAACTCTTTGTAATGAAAAATTATTTTCTAATTTTTAGTTCGGTTGCATATAAAAGCGTGTTTTTTTAGTTTTTTTAAACTATTATTTATTTTTCATTTTTTAGTTCGATATGCATGTATGTATGTATGTATGTAAAAATGCTCCAGTTTATTCACTAAAAAATTCCTTCGCCATTTTGTCAAGAGTAGTATTAGGACACAGAGGATCTGTAAAGGAATTTATTTATCCTGGCGGTCCTAATCAGGATAACGGGATACTGTTTTTAAATTATTGCATTGTCATCGGTCCTTGATACGTGTGCAAAGTTTCAAAGAAATTGAATCGCTGGGAGTTGGTAAAAATTAGGCTCAAAGATTCCGTTACATAGATAGATAGATAGATAGATAGATACAACCCAAGCTAATAAAAGCGTGTTAATTATAAATATACTTGAATTAGAAAATGTTTATTTGGATATACTTTTTTAGTGATAGTTCTAGGTATTATACAAGGTGTCTTAAAAGCATAATTTTTATTAGCAAGTCGATTTTTTAAATGGAACTCTCTATATATTTTAACAAATTTTGACTCTGTATTAAATTCTACCTAAAAATATATAACACACTATACGTCAATTAGTGCCGGTTGTTCAGATATCAGCAGTAGGTGATATAGGTACTCATTACCAATTAAAAATTAAGAAATTAATGTTTTGGTTTTAATTATTTTAAAATACTCTGTCACTGTCAAAGTGACAAATAATATAATAAGAACTAATAAATTACCTTCCATTGTAAGAACTACTAATAGGTATGTCAGATTTTTAGTTTATTTTGGACACCTGTTTGCTGAATTGCATTAACAAACAACATTACGTCAATTATGGCTGGTT
The DNA here is from genome assembly GCA_014170235.1 of Listronotus bonariensis. Lineage (NCBI taxonomy): Eukaryota > Metazoa > Arthropoda > Insecta > Coleoptera > Curculionidae > Listronotus > Listronotus bonariensis. Next base: position 12,244 of record JACEGR010002983.1, read on the forward strand.
TTTAAGTTAGGTTAGTAAGTATGTATCTAAAATAAACTAAATAGCTGACTTACTTATTAGTAGTTCCTACAATGTAAGGTAATTAATTGCATGTTATTATATGTTTTGTCACTTTGACAGTGACAGAGTTATTTAAAATAATTAGAACCAAAATATTATTTTCTTTCTTTACTTTTAGTCGTTAATAGAGATATTAACAAACTGCTGATATCTCAAAAATCAGCAATAATTAACGTATAGTATGTTATATCGTTTTAATGTAAAATTTATTATAAATTCAAAATTTGTTAAATATATAGGGTGTTTCATTTAAAAAAACCAACTTCACAATAAAAAATATGTTTTTGAGACACTTTGTATATTAACTAGTACTGTCAGGAAAAAAAGTGTATTCAAATAAACATTTTTTTATCCTAAGTTTATTTTTCTATCTTGTACAGGGGCAAAGTTATTTGCTGTATAAATATAGTTGGGACACCCTGTATAGACCATTGAAATACGACCACTTGTGAAAATAGCAAATAGCACACTGATTTCATGCATAGAAAATGCGTTATATCACACTAGTGTTGCAAAGTACTTTACAGCACTAGTGTTGCAAAGTACTTTACAACACTGGTGTGATACATATTATGATGTCATTCTAAAAACTGCTATTGGTTTTGCAAGTGACATATTTATTGTAGTGACAGTAAAAAAAACTTTTTATTTACCTTAAACGGTAGAACCCAAATTAGCGAAAATCATCTTATTTTATATTTATTAAAATTTACAGAAAAATAAAAACATAAACAAAAATAGACATAACCACAAAAACAACTTTCACTGACTGGCACAGTGTTGTCAGGTAAGTAGATCAAATTAAAAATCTCCTTCTACCTTTGAGCACGTACTTTATAGAGGCAGCCTTGCCGCTTGACCGTTCGACCTAAAGCGCCAGAGAAAAAAGCCTATAGATCAAATTCCTTCCTCTCTTTCTTCGTGTACTCAAACAACTAGTTAAATCTTTTTTTAATCCCTAATTAAACCTAAGGCTAATACACACTTTATGAATCCACTTTCTTTTATCCATTCATAAATAGAATCAGACCCTTCCGACGTTGCCAAATGCTTTCCATATTTTGCATGGTAACTGACGTTTGGTAGTCGTTTTTCCTTACTTTTAGGACTTTAGGTTATGCATTTACAATTTTCATATTTTTATATTTTTTCTTAAAAATATGAGGAAAAACTGTTATTTTTACTTAATTTTATATGTGATGTTCAGTTTCATTAACTCGTTTTACCAATTTTACCCCACCCAGCACCCCTTTTCACTCCCCGGTCCCGTAAGTTTATTTACTGATATTTTTAAAAAACGGAATATTTTGGATATGCACCACTTACGTTTTATTTAGAAGAGTGTCTAAAATATGTAAGAATCGATAATTTTTAAAAAACACTTATAATAGCAGAAAACCGTATTAAACTATTAGCGTTATTACCTAACAAAACCATACAATTTTTATTAAGTGAGGGCCTTTTTAAATTCCAAAATGATAAAAGTTATATAATGCTTCTAGGTAGGTGATTTTCGATGTAAAAATATTGTCAAAACAGTATAATATAGCAGTGAGGAAAAGTATATATCCACTAGTGTTGCAAAGTAAATATCACCCTAGTGTTGCAAAGTTCTCAATTGTTTTTATTTTTTCTGAACAGACAAACTTTAATTTATTTATTTTTTGGTGAATAATTTGTGGTCGTAGGAAAAATAGTGTACAGTACTCGTGTGAAAATGACTTTCTTACACTCGTGGGTTTGTCGCACTCGGCTAACGCCTCGTGCTACAATATTCCCACTCGTGTGAAATTAGTCATTTTCCACACTTGCTAATTCAATTGTTTTTGTTGCACATTGAATTCTCTTTAATTTTAGAAGTATAGTATGGATCAAATTTATTGTGGTTGCAATTAATGATGACATGTGACTGATTCTTACACAAATGGAAGATATTGATAATATTAAAAAATTAGGCCTTAATTCTTACAAGTGAGGGCATATTATTAAATAAAAAGTAAGCTAATTTGAAAGCATGGTCTGGGATTACATTGCACCAATTTAAATCAATAGTTATATGATTTTTATTTTATTTATTAGATTTTCAATCCCTGGGCAAAATTCTTAGATGGAACCTTAAATAAATAAACCAAGGAGAGTAGATTATTATAATATACGGGTAGTTAATTTAATTATAATATATGAAGATAAAGATAATGTTTTAAAAGATGTCATATTTAATATATGTTATTAATTTTTATGCCATAGAACACAAACAAGTTGAATACTTATTAGAGTATCCACAAAATAAAATAAGTAGATTCAGTAAAAGCGAATCTGTCAATAATTTAAGGATTCAGGAATAATTATTCTTGATAAATGATGCGCCCTAAAAAGCGTGCATTTCTGTCGATTTTAACAAGGAACTTTTTTTAGTGTACTTTGAAAATGAAAAATGTAAGGTTACTATGGTTCCTGAGTTGGATGCTGACACAACTTAACAGTAAATTATTTAAAATTGAACATATTAGCCTAATTGTAGATACATTTTATTTATTTTGAAACGAAGTTAAATGCATCATTTGAAAAAAAGTCCCGTAAGTCCGGTCCTGGCTAAATCTATTCGACAAAAATTGAAAAAGTTATCGTTAGTTAAAAAAGTGTGCAAGTTTAATTTGGCCCACACTATATGTAATTTTCTGCGGATTTCAAACAACAGTGCCCAAATTTAACTTGCTAAGAACAAAACAGTTGTTCAAGCAAATGATTGGTTTAGCATTCTTAAAACTTTTACATTTTCTTAGGACGTAACCCAATATCTTTAAGGCAAAATTAATAACACATGTAAGTTAAAAATCAGTTTCGTCCAGTTCCTATTTGATATCCGTCCATTATTTGGTTCTGACTGCGGAGAACGTAATGGAGGTGCACTTGGGCAGATTAGATAAAGGCTATTCTCTTCACAATACTTTTCCAAGCGGTATAGGTCACTCTGAAGCTTATCACAGTCTTCAGGGCCGTTTGGTAAAACTTTTAAATCATCTGCATACAGCAGGAAATCGAAGTGATGATGTTTTTTTATGGAACCTAGTATAATTATATAAATTATAGGAACTAAAAGCTGCAGGAATAGAACCATTGGTAACACTTTATCACTGGGATATGCCTCAACACATTAGTCTACTTGGAGGTTTCCTTAATCCACAATTCGTTGACTACTTTGAGGACTATGCAAGACTCTGCTATAAATTGTATGGAGAGTACGTCAAATACTGGTAAGAATACATTTTATACCTTCAGTTTCGTGGCTAGGCGTGGGTAAAGTGGGCTTTTGCCCACAGACTCACACTTGAGAGATTTACCGGGAAATATATAGAAGGAACAGTTTAAAAATGTAAATTCGGTGCTCTTTGATAAGAAAAAAATCACATAAAAGTTTAAACCAAATAAATCGGCATGCTTGTCTTCGCGGCCGCCTTTGCTATATTTCTTTTATGATATGCCGGTTGATGCAGGTGGTCATCGCACTATGGGATAGAAATTAATTTTTTGGTCAAAATTCTGAAACTTACCAATCTAACTTAAAATGAGGTGCTTTTTACTGGAAAAATATTATAAATTATTACAAATGCTTTTTGGAAACCTAAAACTTATTATATGTTATTATAAATTTACACCCCACTTAACATTATTATTTTTTATTGTACAAAATAAACTAAAATGTCAGCTTGTTTGGTTAATTCGGTAGTATTCTAATCAGTAATCCGATGATTATTATCTCATATGATATACAGGGTACGACAATGGGTATGATTTTTTTAAATAAAATACCCTGAATATAATATCACCACCAAAAAAATCTTTTAAAATGCTTTAGAAAAATACTACATTTGATGTGTCTATCTCAATTAGTTTCGGAAATATGACCATTCAAATCTGAAAAATAATTTTAAATTATTCTTAGAAGCGTAATAGAGATACATCTTCCCAACTTTTTTATTTTTTAACGTATAAAATAAATAATAACACTGTTTTGTTGGGTAGATTCTGTAGAATCTATATCTTTCATCAGAATGCTTTTATCTTTTAGGATATACAGTGTAGGACAAAACATATTAAATTTTAAAATAGAAAACCTTGTGAATTATAAAAAATCTTGTATCTGCCCTTACACTCAGAAGTAGCAAAAAGTAGGAAGGCAATTGTAAGTACAAAAACTGATAAAGAAAAAGGTAAAAAATCTTTGACAAAAGTAGCCAGACTTCGCGAGACTGCATCGGAAACCCAACAATAGCTCTTATTATTTAAACTCTTTTACTTTTTTAGTATACAAGGGTAATAATAAACTAAGGAGATTAAATGTTGTATATTTATGTGTACTTAATATACATTTTCAAGTTTCTTATTACCCCAATAGAAGTCGTCATATCCTTTTATAATTTTGCGTACATGTAGTTTGAAGTATCTACTTTGAAATACACAGCATAAGCCATTAAAATTTCAAAGTTGCTTTTTGGCCAAAATAATGGATTTCTATCCCATAGTGTATTGGCGCGTGGCTGTAAAGGGTAGCGGCGACTTTGTATAAAATATTTCGGCGGCCTTTTTTATGTTTTTTTGTATTATTTTCAAAGGGTACCGAATTTGCGCTTTTAAAATGTTTTTACTATACCTGTGGATAAAAAAAAACAGGACAAACAATCAAACAATTTAAATTTAAAAATTTATTCCTGAATAATTTTTTGTTTTTTTTTTAGATTTTAATAATTTTTGGTCCAGTTGTAGCTTCTTTTATCAAGATTATTATTTATTATGGGGATTGCAATAATTTTTATAGGATAAATAATTAAAAACCCGCCTTAAAATACTAGATTCAACTTTTGCGTACTTTGCTTTTAAAAACGTACTGGTATTTTGCTTTCCTTTTATTTTCTTTGGAAAACGGCATCCGATTTTATTGATTATTTAATTTTTTAGAATTAATGGTATTTCGCTTATAAAATTCAAAAACAAAATAAATATTAAAATGTTTGTAGTTTTTCTTTAAAAGATTGTCTAATAGTTCCTAAGCAAGACTAAATTTAACTAAAAACTACCTCTAAATTTAATATTAAGGGCTTTCACAGGATTTTTTTCTATTATGATTTTTAACAATAATTTCGATATAATTTAAAAAATAGTCATTTTTTTATCAGTAGGTACATACTTTTTTGATGGGAGGGGTTCCAAAAATTTTGAAGAATCAAAAAAAAAGGGTCCTTGCCTTTAAAAACCATTCCATTTAATTCATTTTTATAATTTTTAAATCAGGATAGCGTTGCCGCTAGAAATGAAGTAAGGCGAGCGTACGACTTCCAAAATCAGTTTTGGTTTCGGCCCAAACTTGATTTTGTGGCCGAGACTGGCCGACACCGGCCGAAACCGAAACTAAAATTTCGGATTAACACTACTAATAAAGCATTTGTGTTTGGCAGGTTCTTATGCAATTGTTATTCCTTGATTTAAAATATTAAACTTATGATTTATTAAAACCTGCAACATCTTTTCCATTTGGTAGTGATTTAAGCTATTCTATTGGAAAGAAATATTTTCCTATTGCTAATTTTAATGTGGGCATTAACTGACTTTATAATATTAGTTTGTTATGTGCAATATTAATAATACCTTTTGTTTTGTCCTGTGAAAAACATATTAAAATCAAAAGGTTTCTAAGATTCATTTATTTTGCAAGAGGGACGCCAAGTGAAGGGGGAGCGACCGCCCCTCTACCCCTCCGTGGCTACGCCACTGGTGCTAAAATATACAGGATGTGCAATTTAAAGAAAGGGTATTTTTGCTGTAAAACTAAAAAACTGTTTTTTAATTTCCTTTTTTTTTCTTAACTGTTAAGAAGCGGAAAAATGCTACTTGTTTGCTAATTTAAAGTATTTTGTATTTTGAGTAATAATGAAGTTACCAATTCCTAACACTTATTACAGATGACCCTGTATATTAATCGAAAGCACTTTTTATAACTTAAAACAACTTGGCCTGGCCTGTCGCATGCGGCAACAATATACCTTAGCTTAACAAGGATTTTTAGGAGACATCATGTTAATTAATGACGCTTGCGACCTTGTAAAGTTAGATTTGGCCTGCATTGATAATTTCCCCTTGTATGTTTTGCATTTTCTTGTAGTACCTAGGATTAACATTTAATATCCACAAGGGAAAACGATGAAAGTCCATATTTTTATAAAATCATATTTTTGTAGTATGTCATGTCTTGAGTTGATGCATACTTCAGTACTAAAATAAACGGGATATTAATAAGATTCGTGTCTAAAAAGTCTTTAAAAATATCGTACACACGGAAAAATACATATATACGGTACTTGAAAGAACGATGAGGGACAAAGAACAAAAGTTGGAAATTTTGAAAAATTATTTCATAGTCTTTAATTAAAGTTGGTAGCGTTTAGATTAGATTTGCATTGTATGAAAAAAAAATTAAAAGCTAGGGAAGAAGTAGTGGATGTTGCTAAAAATTAAGAGTGCATACAAAATTTTTTTTTATTACTTAAAAAAAATTCAAGAATTATCGTTATTACCAATATCACCTCTAAATGATAGTTATACGTTTCGTGCCTCAAAAATACTACAATTTTGTTTTAAGTTCAATAAAATACTTTAAAACTTAAATCGTTTTTCTTGAACATAATAGGTACCTAGGTTGAATTTTAAACCATAGCTTTTCTTAGGTAAATCTAATTACAAAAATATGTTTATAATAAAATGGTAACATAATAAATAATAACTAGTTTTCCTAATGGCTAGGTACATGATATTATTTTAGTAGAGTTTAATTTTTAATGCTAGATAACACTTTATAATAGATTTCCTTTTTTAAATATTCACCGTTTTTCCCGTGTGGTCATCATTTAATATTTTAATAGGTTGACATTCAACGAACCATATGAAATTTGTCAAGTGGGCTATGGTTCGACTGGAGGAGCTCCTGGGCTTCAACTTAGTCGGAGATGGTCTCTATCAATGCTCTTACGTTCTCCTTAAAGCCCATGCTAGAGCTTACCACCTTTATGACGAAGAGTTTAGGTTGCAGTACAACGGTAAGATATTATACAGGGTCTATCGCCATAATTTATCACTTAATACCTAAATAGAGGAAATTAAAATTATTAAGATATTACTTCTGCCCACACTATGTCATAACTTTAAAAACTTAAAAGTTAAATCAAGAGCCATGTGATTAAAACTAAACAAAGGGTTTAACTTGAAATAATTAAGGACAAAACGGTACAAACTTGCCTTAAAAAATAAAGCAAATACAATAGTAATAGCTAACTTTATTCACCTGGCCCAAAATGTGGTAAAAAGTACGCTGCCAAATTTTAAGGTAGTAGTCGTTGGCAATTTTGTCAGAAAACTTTGGATTACGCACGCAGTAAAGTTCCCGAGCTTGTAGCTAAGTTTAAAGCTCTCCGCACATGGGTCGGTAAAACAGCGACGAGAATGAGATTTTTACATGCATCGACAGCATGTAGGCATATTAGCGTGTCCGATCTCAGTAATCCGCGTCTTTTAGTAAACAAATACAATACAAAACTGTTTTGTATTTTGTTTACAGTTTTTAATTTATATTGTAATTGTAACTGGTTTTTGGGAGGCAATTTCTTGTACAATTAAATTCGAAAATTATGTGGTCTTAAGATATATGACGTTCAACAGCTACATCCAAGGCACTCCGCACATGGGTCGGTGAAATAGTAACGAGACCGAGATTCGACGAGTTTTTGACAGTATATACGCGTTTATTCGTGTTTGAAGAGGCGACAACCGTACAGAAACGAGCATACGTTTAATGGTTAATTTTTAATATATTCCCAGCCAATGCAATTAATCAATTAATCGGAGAGCACCGACGTTCTCCGAACCCGACAGCAACGGAGCAAAACCTACCCCTTTGGATTATTCCACCGGGTCAAAGAGTGCCATAACAGAGCCCTGTAAGATAAGTATGGAAAAGTCTGAATCCTACCGAACACTACAGACAAAAAATAAAATATTTTTTACCTGACAGGTTGACTTCTTATGCTATTTCATTCCAAGCTCTTTCTGTGTAACCTTCCTCACATATTCTTTTAAAATATAATTATAAAGTACAGGACGTTTTTTTACTTCCTCCACAAATCTTATATTAAATAAATTCATATTTGGTCCAAAAACTTCTAAACGTAAATGTTTCCGTGTAACAATAAGACACAATGACAACATGAATTACACACTTTAAACAAAATTCAAAACGGTTCTGTATTGAATTTGTTTACTAAGAGACGCGGATTGCTGAGATATGCATACATGCTGTCGAAGGCTGTAAAAGTCGCGGGCTCTTCGCTATTTCACCGACCCATGTGCAAAGTGCCTAAAGTAATTTTAAATTATTTAGGATCTGTGTCAATAGTTATAAATACCGAATGGAGAGAACCTGCGACCAACAAAACTCAGGATGTGGAAGCTCAAGAAAGAGCTCTTCAGTTCAGCGTAAGTATTAAAAAACCAGAACAAGATATTTATTTTATACTTGCCAAGTGTTCTAACTTTTTCTTTGAAAAATTTACAAACTTTTGAAATAATTAAACAAGAAAGTGTTTCTGTCTTTTTAATAGGTGTTGATTTGATTAGAGTTATTTTAAAAATTAGAGGTATATTTGAGATTTTCCGAAGGACCTTTGAGTGTTACGTAATCACTGAAAACGGTATCTTTATCTACCTTGGTCAGATGTAGTCGCCTCCAGCAATTGGTCTTCTTTGATAGTTCAGGGAAACAAGTTTTCTTTTTCACTCGGACCGAGACTCGAAACACTTAAAATAAGACGTGGCCAAAACCGGGTAAGAGAGAAGGTTGGAACAACAGGTAAAGCGTGAAGGGATTTGACCTGAATGATTGATAGGACTTGCTTCCTTTCCAGTGGTTAAAAAACGCGAAATGCAAAAAGAGTCCTAAACGCAAATATATGTTTTAAGATTAGAGACATGTAGCAATTATATTTAGCGTACGATAATACTATTGAGAATGCATATACAGATGTGGAAACGAACTCGCCGACCATGAGGAATTAAAAGCATAGGAAATATTCTGGGTGGGATTTGTGGTGCTCGCGTCGCTGTCGAATGAGAGACCGAAGCGGTAAGCAAGGAGCCCCAGAGTGGCTTTCCAGTGACGCATATAGAGCGCTTCCGAGTAGCTCAGGAGCATTTCGTCCTACTTTATGGCGTTCCAGTGACGAAAAGTGTTCTGCACCTGAACTACTTCGTTTTTCTTTCCCCTTGCCCCTCAAGCACCAGCCCCTCTTTTTGAATGTTGTGCTTCAAACGTGTTTTTATGGTTATTTAAAATTATTTGTTTAAAATATAATTAGATATTAAAAGGGATTATTATTATAAACCCAAGAAAGGTTTAAAAAACGAAATTTTAAAATTTCCTGAAGTTATCTCTCTTTCCTTATCTAAGGATGCGTTCCAGTGACTAACTTTTTATAGCAGTTCAAGAGCTTTAAGCCCTGGAGCGTGACGCACAAATGTTTTCGTCACTGGAAAGCTACTCTGGGCTTGTTCTACTTGCGCTTGCTGCAGCGGTGAAATGTAGGGAAGTACGTAGCAGATGGTGAAAGGGATTCATTGCATTAATCGCTTATGGCCGGTGGTTTGGTTTTTATACCGGAATATAAATGTAACTAAGAATTAAACAAAGAATAAAGAAAAAAAAACAAAAAATAATTACTTGAATTTTTACATAAAAAAGAGACACCTATATACAGGCTGTCGCAGGCGTTAACAAGTGTGAATTGTTTTTAGTTGGGCTGGTTTGCAAATCCAGTCTATGTTGGAAATTGGCCACAAGTAATGATCAATAGAATAGCCAACAGGAGCAAACTGGAAGGTCTAGCAAGATCTCGTTTACCACAATTTACTCAGGAAGAAATTGATTATGTTAATGGAACCCACGATTTCTTTGCATTTAATTCGTAAGTTATCATTTTTTCTACAGCTGTTTAAAAATTTATATGACGCAGGCATATGGTTATTTAAGGCAAATGGCTGTTCAGCCTAGGCAAATGGCTTCAGCCTAGGCAAATGCCTTCTGCCTGGGCAAATGACTTTATAGAAAATAATTTTTATTTAAAAGCCACTTGCCTAGGTAAATGCATTTGCCGTGGTCCTTGTTAGGCAAATGGCTGTGATATATTTGATAACATATTATGCGTACAATGTGTTTTGCAGATCACAGTAAAAAGCAAAAGCACGTGTAATTTAATTGGTTCAAAGCGCTATAGACGGTCATGCAAATGTATCTTAATTTAGTAATTAAAAAAAAGAAAGGTATAAGTAACCAGACCTAACCATCACCCTCCTTCCAATATGACAGTTTTGCATGACCGTTTGATTATGCAAATATTTTCAATTCCATTTGCCTAAAAATTGCTTAGGCAAATAGAATCAAATGCTAATTAACTAGGCAAACAGCATTCCAAAATGAAAATACACCATTTGCCCAGGCAGAAAACATTTGCCTAGGCAGAAGCCATTTGCCTAAAATAACTATTTGCCTACGAGACATAAATTAATAATGTGATTTTAAACAGGTAATATGGCTCATTATTCACATTTATTAGCAATAGGTCTGTTCGTAGAAAAATCACAAATTAGGCAGTGCCAAACGGGTATTATTACTAGTCAGGCGACGTATTCGTAAAATCTGATTGGCACTGTCTAGTTAGTGGTTTCCTCTACTAACAGGCTTATTATGTTGTTTAAAAAATATAAAAGCAGATTTTACAACAGAATTTTTTTTTCGTTCTCAAGATGGTTGTGGTTGTTTATCGATTAAAAAATTTGAAAAAAATTATTTTTCTATTAATGTTAAAAAATGTATGTAATGTGTAATGTAATTTTTAGTTACGGAACACAGGTTGTAAAAGATCAAGAAGAAGCTCCAATCAGTTCTCCTGACTACATATTCGACCGCGGTGTAGATACTGCAAATGTAATAGACCCCGACCCACAGGGAATGAGGAAGCTTATCAATTTTATTAACGATAGGTATGTTAATATACAACGCCAAATAATTTTATTGCTGACGATAGAGATTTCAAATTTTAGTATTTTAAAATTTTGTATATTTTACCAAAATGTAAGAGCGCTTGCTAATCACTAACCCCACAAAGGTAATAAATTGTATTATATAGCACAGGGTTTATTTAAGTGAGGTCTACGGACCCTCTGGCGGTCCGTGGGGTATGTGTCAGGTGTTCACGTAGGCTCAGTTAAACCTTAAGATTATCCTTATTAGAAAATTATTTAACCACCAAGCAGTATCGAGGAAGCGACGGGTTAGCTTAGCAAATTCAATTATAAATTAATAGGTGTAGAACGAAAACATTTAAGTCATTTAAAAAGTGAAGTGTCAATGAAGCATCGGAAAACATAGCAGATGTCTTATGGAGGTTACTTTTAGCTCAGCAGAGATTGATAAAGAAACATGGTGTCTAGTTAATTTTTGCACAAAGTGATAAAGATATCATTAAAGATAACTTAATTGACATAAGATCTAAAAGTCTTGAAAATTTAATTTCATGCAAGAGATCATGGTGTTCTTTGATTTAACCCACCCTCTGTTGTCAAGCGAGCTATGTCCGTTCTAATACCATTTGCTACGACGATCCTCTGTTGTACCTGTGTTGTTCTGGTTTTGGTAAAACCGAAAATCGGATTCGATTGAACGTAGCAGATGACATGCGGCTTGCCCTTGTCGAAGACTATTCCAAAATTTAACGTCCTTTTTTGAGGCCAAGTAGCAGCTTCCTTCCAATTAACGTAGTACTGGTATAGATGGTCCACATTTAATACATTCTGAAAGCAATACCGCAATGTACAAAAATGATAAAGTAAATAAACTCCTTTGTAAACAATGATTTATTGCAGCAAAAATATTCAACCTGACGAGTTTCTACGCACGCTATGTGCCACCGGTTTCCATGGCATTATGGCAAAACAGATGCGAAATAAGAGGATGTTTTTAAATACGGACACGTGGTTTAGCAGTGCTTTTTTTTTATTTATCTAAAAAATATGAAATCAAGCTCTGTCAGCGCTATGTGCCTTGAAAAGGTTTGTTTACTTTTTCATTTTTTGTGTACTTGGCGGTATTGCTTAGAATACCAAACGTGGACCCATCTTTACGGTTGCGGGTCGTTGTATACAAATCTAGACGGGGCCATGTCGTAGTGGTTTGCAAGGAGGTACGTTTGCAGGTCATGGTCTTCAAATCTAGACGCAACCTTAGGTCGATTTATACATATTCGTACCGTGTCCGTTGAGAGTGTCATTTTCGAATCCGTATTTTTGATGCCACATTTATAAATGTCCGAGTTGCGGCAATGTTTGGGCGGCTATAGGACAGAAAAATTTTGCTGTATTGGCTTCATTACTTGATAAAAAGAGATAGAGAGAGCAACAACAAAGGAGGTGAAAGCAACAATGCTAGAGTGTTTAGCATGTATGAAAAATATAGAATCCGTGAGCGAAATCCAGAAAATACAGAGAATTAGTCCGTGTCCGTTCCGTGCAACGTCAGTGCGACAACCAAAATATCGTTTGGTATTAATTTCTGGCCGGACACTGACGAGCATACGTCGGGACACTCCCTGTATAAATATCTTCATATAAGATATACATTGTTTTTTTCTGTCCGGCACTGACATACGTAACAGACACGACACGGATATGTATAAATTAACCTTAAGCCTGTAAGTGCGCCACAAACTGAAAAACTTTATCAATTTTAGGCATTCAACCAATTATAACACCGCGGTAATAGTGGTGACAACTTTGACGTATAAAACATTGTTTAAACGTCAACATAACCGATTGGCAAATACCGTTTTAGAACTGGTTCTTTGATTGAGTGTAAATCCTAGCTTTATGCATTAAAAAGTAAGAAAATTACGTCAAATCACGAGATCTAAATAGACGATTTTTATAAAAAGATACCGCTGTAATGATTTTAGTCTAAAATTTTAGTATATTTTTTTTATTAGGTATCAGCCAGGAGCAATTTGGAACTTGCAGAAAAATGGAATATATCACTAGGGGATGTAGTGGAAGATCAAGACCGAGATTGATTTTCTTAAGGTAAGGTTATTTTAAAAACTAAATGTAATATTAAAGAATATGCTATTATTGTCTTTGTTTATATTTATTATTTATAAATATAGCTTAGGAGACGCAAACAAATGGTAATTTTTGTTAAGTGAATTATAACTATAATAAAAAACACTTTCGGACCAAAAATGCTCTTTTTGCAAATGCAAGCTAAACAGTTAATCCTAGTAAAAACAAGTTTAATACAAAAAGTTATCAACAATGAAAAAAACTACAACTTACGTAATAATCATATTTTTCCCCTTACCTTAAAAATTTTTGAAAAAATTTGGAAAAGCTATTTTCGGTTTTTAATTTTTATCTTTTACAAAAATAAAAACTAATTAAGCTAAAATTTTGGAGAAAGTATACTTTTAATCTATATAAATACTTTTTTTTTTAATCAATAAATATTTAGCCGTCATTATAAAAATTGCCAAAAAAAAAATAAATCTTTTATAATTTGATATACATATATATATATATATATATATATATATATATATATATATATATATATATATATATATATATATATATTAGTTTAAGTAGTTTCCTTTCTTCTTTGCCTTGTTTAGTTCTGGTTAGTTTTGGCTCTCTGCCTTTGAGGCCTTCATCAGACTGTCTTAGAAAGTCAAAATTTCTATAAGTGGTCAGTATTAACATCTTACATAAACACACATCACTGGAATTAATTTTTAATTGACAATTAAAAAAAAAAAAAACTTTACAGGAAAGGCAGCAGCCGTTACAACCAATTACTTTCATTTTCTAAAAAGCATTATGTTATGTTATGATACATTTAACAAAAAGTAAACCAATAGTTTGCTGTAAGGGATTTTTTTGCCATCAGGTATTCCGGTTGAACTTATATTGTAATGTTGTAGTTGTTATGTTATAATATAATGTTTTTCTTTTAGGTTCATATAAATGCATTACTAGATGCCGTGCTTATAGATAAAGTAAATGTAATTGGATACACTAACTGGGCTGCTGGATGATTACGAATGGTATAATTACGAGTAAGTATTCCTTTTTCTGGGTAGCTTTCAGTGACATATGAAGCCGCTCTCGAGAGTATCTCCGGGCACTTCGTTCTACTCTTTAGCGTTGCAGTGACCGAAAGTTTTATGCACTGCTCCAGCTTCTCCGCTTTTTCTTTTTCCCTTGACCCTCATGCACCAGCCCCTCTTTTTGGTGTTTCGTGCTTCAAACGTCAAAAATTTTTTTATGGTTAAGGATGCATTTTTTTAAATAATTTGTTTAAAATGGAATTAGATATTAAGAGAGATTATTATTATAAAGCCAAAAAAAGGTTAACAACAACGAAATTTAAAAATTACTTAAAGTTATCTACCTTTCATTGCTTTTCTTTTACATCAAATGTTAGCTAATTTTAAGTCGGCTGCTTAGATGATGGAAGGAACTAAGCTCAACCAGAATGATACCGCACCCCTTGCCGCAGCTAAGTATGCCGGATATCTTACTTAAAAAGATGTTTGCTACGTTATTGAAGAGGTCACGTACGTCAGACGTATTCCTGTCCATTTTCGAGATTAGAAATAATTTAAAAAAGGGTGTTCATTTTAAGACTTAGTATTTACTTTTTATGGTTATAAGAATTTGGTTGAGTATAGAATTATATCCAAAAAATGGTTCCTTTACACCTCTTTTATTGTTAACCTTCTAGATTTTTCCTTTGCTGAGCAAAGATAAGTTCCAAAGAAAGCAACTATTATTGTCTAGGGATGCGTTCCAGTGAATAACTTTTCATAGCAGATCAAGAGCTTTAAGCCCTGGAGCGTGACGCCGAATTTTCTGATCACCTGAAGGAAGCTACTCTGGTTGGACACTTTTAAGAGTTATACAGTAACCGCCAAACAGTGGACACAGTTGGAAATTTTTGTGATTTACAATACAATTCTCAAAAATTAACGCACAACCTGATTTTCTCCTAAGCTTTTAATACAGAAATACTTTAATTTAAGCCTTACCTTTTTAATATTTAAGTTAGTAGGACAATTAAAATAAGAAAATGCTAAAAGAAATGTGAAGCTATAACTTTGGCATAACCGTTATTTTACTGTTAACAATTCATCATACAGGGTATTCTAAAATTTTGCACATTTGACTAAAAATTTAGGGAATTTTTAACCACTGTTTCAATGTTTTCTTTTTTTAAGATATCAGACCCAACTAACCTCTTTTAATATTTTAATTTAGTTTTTAATAATAGTATCTCCCCCAACCGACGCCCATGAATCGGATGTCATTATTGAATTTTAGGTTACTTGATAAACAGGAGTAAATACCAAAAAATGTTTCAAATAATTTCAAGATAAAAAATCCATATATGTTCAACTCTTTGCGGCCACTGTATAAAAATATTTTTCTTTTAGAAAATTGTAGAAAACAATTTTTAAATCCATATTTTAGTCTAACCTTACGGCGAAAAAAAATGTATATTTTATATATTTCTTTAAAATATATTATTTTAATAACATTTAATTTAATTTTATTTTTAGTGGAAAGTTTGGACTGATCCGCGTAGATTTTAACAGCCCAAACAGAACAAGAACTTGGAAAAAATCAGCTTACTGGTACCAAAATCTTACCTCTACAAGGATTTTGGAAGAATAAATACCTTTTCTTTTTTTTTTTGTATTAGGTTTTCTAAACAAAATTATTGTTGTAAATACTATAAACTTAAAATAATAATATAATTTATTTATATTACCGTTGGTTATAACCTAACTGTCGTCCCAAATGATGGTAAAATTAGCTACGTTAATTTCTCGACGCAGCGTGACCGGCTTTGCGCATTTGTTTTCTTACGTGGTTTTCCTGGCTTTTGAGTTTCTTTTTGACTCTGAAAAGAGTTTTTTAATGGATCATAACGTCATGATTAAATTGTAATTCATTACCTAATAAGTGTGTGTTGTGTGATTAATTGGTGATGGCCTAGTCGAGGAAGGCAAGATATTCAAGTAGACTGTTAGGAGCTGTAAAACATTTTGTTTAAAACTTTATTAAAAGTTTTAAAGACGTGTTAATAAAAAATATTATATATATTTAATAGTTTTGATTGACATACCGATAGATGGCGTAATGGACAATAAACTACTACGTTTCTGCAATATCTTCGCTTTTTATCGTCTAAACCGTACCCATTAGACAAAAATAATTCGAGAGCGGTCTGCGGTAGGTGATCTCACTTAGCTTTGAAAGAAATATCTTCGGCTAGTGTAAAAATCTGCATCTCCAAGTTGGACAGTGTTCCGAGAGATGGTACTTTGCATTGCAAGGAAATTGCATGCAGTAAGGAGTTTTTCCTATTTTAATTTTCAAATAAAATATCGCATCATTTTAGCTTTTAAAAAAAGTATATGCGACAATTTTCGTCAATAAGACGTCAGCTTGCTGCTTGGGAGTATCTGCATTTGCCCACTTTCGTGTCTTTTTGTTATCTTTGCCAATAACTTATTAATGATGGATGCCATCATCTTAAACGCATTTTTTTGCCAATAACTTATTAATGACGGATGCCATCACTTTATCTGCAACACGTGGCCTAATAACGGCCAATTGCCCACTTCCGCGTCTTTTGATACCTTTTTGCCAATGCCTTGCCATTAAAGAGTGTTGGCAATGCCAGTAAATTAAATGTACAACGCCGGCAAAAAATATCATCAAAGTTCAAATTTAAACTAAGCCTTATATATTTACTTCTTTTGCACACAATTCTTGAATTTAAACGTTCAAACACTAATATTTGATTTCACCTTTGAAACCCCGTTTTTCTGTTCATGTTACATTATTTTTGCATTAAATTGCGTGGCTTTCTTTGATAATGCGGCAACCATACATACACATAGGGCTTCATGGCACACTGGGATTGAAATGATTCAAAGTATAGCTATGCAATTTAATGCAAAAATAATGTAAATACGTAAAAACGGGGTTTTAAAAGGTGAAAATCAAATATTGTGTGCCACTTTAGCTTTAAATCAAGAATTGTGTGCAAAAAGAAGGGGGAATATTGTAAAATAGGATTAGTTTAAATTTCAAGTCTGATGATGAATATCTCAAGAACGAAACGTTTCCGCCAAAAATTCTTTCAGATTCGTGATCAGCGCCCCAAAAAACCCCGTATACCAAATTTCAGTTATTTTCCCTGTTTTTGCTTCTAGTCCAAATTCCTTCTTTCACAAAGATTTTACAGAGATAGAAGGTGAAACACCTATGAGTGATTTAAAAACTAGGGCAAAAAATGTGCGATAAACGTATGATTATCTAGATTCTGCTACTCTTAAAGCATACATGAAATTAAATAATTTTTGATCGATTCATGAAATCAAATCATTTAATTATATCCGATAGTCATTCGGTAATTGAAATAAATTAGTAATATTAGGTGCAAGCATGACTGGGGAAAAATAATTTTTAATACGCGTGAATGTGGGTTATAAAGGTATGCAAAAATACAGGGTGGGACCCAATGAAAACAAGTGTTTTTAAAATTTGTATTTTGCCAAGCGGTAATTTTATATTAATATTACATTGTAAAAGAATGTAATAGTACAAAAAAGAGTCTAATTAACATATACATTTTTTTTTTCAATCTACAGGGTAATATAGTTTTTAAGCGCATATTATATTTCTAAAGATAGTAAATTTTAAAAATTTTGGGTTTTTTAGGAGATTCTGAAATGTCTTTGACATTAAATGTCAAATATATTTGGCATTTAATGTCAAAGACATTTTAGAGATAGTAAACTTAGATTGGGCACAAAATTTACTGATACTATGCATAAGTATAATAAACTAATATTTATGGTTTTTGACCTCTCTAATCCCTTCAAAACTTTTCTCTAACGCCACAGTAAGAACATTTTTAAAAGCGCAAATTCGGTTCCCTTTAAAATAATACAAAAAAACATAAATACACTATGGGATAGAAATCCATTATTTTGGCCAAAAGCAACTTTGAAATTTTAATGGTTCATGCTGTGTATTTCAAAGTAGATACTCGAACTACATGTCGCAAAATTATAAAAGGATATGACGACTTCTATTGAAGTAATAGGAAACTTGAAAATGTATTTTAAGTAAACATAAATATACAACATTTAATCTACTTAGTTTATTATTAGCCTTGTTTACTAAAAAAGTAAAGAGTTTAAATAATAAGAGCTATTGTTGTGTTTCCGATGCAGTCTCGCGAAGTCTCGCTACTTTTGTCAAAGATTTTTTACCTTTTTCTTTATCAGTTTTTGTACTTACAATTGCCTTTCTACTTTTGCTACTTCTGAGTGTAAGGACAGATACAAGATTTTTATAATTTACAAGGTTTTCCATTTTAAAATTTAATATGTTTTGTCCTACACTGTATATC
The DNA here is from genome assembly GCA_014170235.1 of Listronotus bonariensis. Lineage (NCBI taxonomy): Eukaryota > Metazoa > Arthropoda > Insecta > Coleoptera > Curculionidae > Listronotus > Listronotus bonariensis. The sequence continues at coordinate 30,878 of JACEGR010002983.1, forward strand.
CTAAAAGATAAAAGCATTCTGATGAAAGATATGGATTCTACAGGATCTACCCAACAAAACAGTGTTTTTTATTTATTTTATACGTTAAAAAATAAAAAAGTTGGGAAGATGTATCTCTATTACGCTTCTAAGAATAATTTAAAATTATTTTTCAGATTTGGATGGTCATATTTTCGAAACTAATTGAGATAGACACATCAAATGTAGTATTTTTTAAAGCATTTTAAAAGATTTTTTTGGTGGTGATATAATATTCAGGGTATTCCATTTAAAAAAATCATACCTATTGTCGTACCCTGTATATCATATGAGATAATAATCATCGGATTACTGATTAGAATACTACCAAATTAACCAAACAAGCTGACATTTTAGTTTATTTTGTACAATAAAAAATAATAATGTTAAGGGGGTGTAAATTTATAATAACATATAATAAGTTTTAGGTTTCCAAAAGCATTTGTAATAATTTATAATATTTTTCCAGTAAAAAGCACCTCATTTTAAGTTAGATTGGTAAGTTTCAGAATTTTGACCAAAAACATTAATTTCTATCCCATAGTGCGATGACCAGCTGCATCAACCGGCATATCATAAAAGAAATATAGCAAAGGCGGCCGCGAAGACAAGCATGCCGATTTATTTGCTTTAAACTTTTTTGTGATTTTTTTTCTTATCAAAGAGCACCGAATTTACATTTTTAAACTCTTCCTTCTATATTTTCTAGTTTAAATATTTAGATTGTCCCTTCTCTCTTTTCTACACTTTTTGCTATTTTACACTAGTTAGGTAATTTTTGGAAAAATGTCTTAAAAATGATCCCAAATTTTAAGACTAAATATTTTTAAAATGTATGAACTGGATCAGGGCCTGAATAATGCAAAAATATTGGTATTTGGGCATAAATTTTGATTCCAAATAGCATTTCTTTTAATATTTTGTCCTATTCTTTGAAATAATGGTACTTTACCCCAATTCAGTTTTCAATTTTTTAAGATACCTTACAGTATGTCCACGGATGGACTTTACAATATGAGAAATGAACCAAACATTTAAATGTTGATGAAAGTCGTGTATAGCAACTGTTTTTGCTTAAAAAAAAGACAAGATTTCCGTTCGAGAAATTTGTTTTGTTTGTAATTTATCAAAATGGTAAATAAAAGTTTTTTAAAAAATAAATGGCGATCTTATATCTAAAATTTTACATAAAATAAACCAATTTTTGTTTTTTATTGTTATATTTTCTTAAATTACGTTTTACATCTTTTTACGTAATTTATAATACATCACAATAATTAGTGTCAAAGTTTGTGAAATATATTTAAAATTAAAAATTTATAACTCAGTGAATTACGTAAAAAAATGTGTAAAACATGATTAAAACAATATGATACAAAAACAATTTTTGTTTGTCCATGTAAAATTTCAGATATCGGATCCTTATTTGATTCTAAAAACCTTTTTATTTGACATATTGCTAAATTAATAAAAATGAAGGTAGTTTTGTCTTGGTCTATTTTGACATGTTTTTGGAGCCCCTGTACAAAACAAAAAATCTTAAAGTAAATCTTGTTTTTTTTTTAAGAAGCAAAAGCAGTTGGCATATACGACTTTAATAAACATTTAGATTTTTGGTCTATTTGTCCCATTGTTAAGTCCATCTGTAGACATACTGTACAGGGTGTCCCATTTTGGTTGTCCCTTATGGGAAACTTGGAAACCATAAGAGATATTAAAAATCGGATACCCCATCCTCCGAGCTCTTTTTGGAGAAAACATTTATGGTAAAAACAGATCATCGCTATCGCGAAGCGTTTCAGAGATACAGGGTGATTTTCGATTTTCACTTTTGAAAAGGCCCTGAATTTGTTGTTATTACAGATACGAGAAAACTAATTGCACATTTTAAAGACACTTTTATCCGTAGAATCCAGTGGCGTAGCCAAAAAATTTTTGAGCTGTCATTTTTGACATATGACCCAAACATGTTTTTTATTAGGGACACCCTATAAATGAGTAGGTTATTAAATTGCTTGTTTTTTTCTGATTAAAATAATATGTCATAGTAGGTGGTTTAATACATTTTTTACGTCAAATATTGAAAAAATTATTATTTTAAAGACGCATTGCGGCTTCTATCTGTTTTTTAAATTGTTTTATAAAACAACTGGATTCTACGGAAAAAAGTGTCTGTATAATGTGCAATTAGTTTTCTCGTATCATCTGTAATAACAACAAAGCTACAGGACCTTTTCAAAAAGTGAAAAATCGAGAATCACCCTGTATCTCTGAAACGCTTCGCGATAGCGATGATCTGTTTTTACCATAAATCTCTTCTCCAAAAAGAGCTCGAGGATGGGGTATCGGATTTTTAATATCTCTTATGGTTTCCAAGTTTCATAAGGGACAACCAAAATGGGGACACCCCTGTATATGTAACTTTGGACTTGTAACAAAGCTGACAATATATAATATAGTTTGGGATCATGGTTCAGCTGTAATAAAATTTAATTTGTCGCCATGTAAGCCACCCTGTACATCTAACATACAATTATTTTAGTGGGAAATGTATTTTCTCATCAAGCAGGACTTTCTAGAGGGACGCACATTTTTCGTAATGTTAATAATTAAAAATTTCCGATTGGGTAGAACTTCCAGAAAACACGCTGTATTAAATATAATTATATAAAATATGTCTTTTTTAAAACTAATTAGAAACCTATGGACATAAATATTAGGTTTATATTTTTTTTTTTATTGAAGGTGGCGCCCCAAAGCTCTCCTCCCACGAACGGCACTGCATTATTGCCATTATAGACCTTATGTTTAGTAATACAGAATTATTGCATAGGAAAATAAGGCCAGACACTAAAATACCGGCCTTATTTTGACATCTGAGCTTGCGCAAATGCATGGTAGGATAAGGACTCCCTTAATAAGTATAGTACCTGGCTTTATTTATGTCGGTTTTAGATCGTGCCTTATTTTGGCCTTATTTTAACTTCCGGAACTGTTCGTCTAGCCGAACGGTTGCCAGACCACAAAATTTAAAACCTTTTTAGAAGTTAAAAGTACTTAAAACCATGCTTTTTCAAATGTATTTATGTAATTGTGTTAAACAAAGCCCTACAACACAAAACAATAAGGGAAATCTAAAATTTTGTTCCATCTTTTAGTTTAATGGTACTGTCAACAGGATTTGCAATAACTCTAAATTATGGGTACAAGCACTATTTAAATAAGGCCGGTATTATTAGTTCCCGAGCTTAATAAAACAACTTGATGTTAATAGGGTATTATTGGGCATTCGAGTAAATGGGTAAAAATTGGTACCATTACTAAGATTTTGTTGGGCTTTTCTAATAATTATTTGCACCACATAAATATGAAACTATTTAATTACTTAAAAAGTAATTATATCCAAATCGCAAAGATACAATGATGTGCAGTACAAGGTAAAGTAATTTGATTTAACAACATTATTTGTAAAAAAAATATCATGTAATTAATTGTTTGGATTAATAAAATTTCACAATATAACTTACGATATATACATATAAATCAAGGGTGCGCTATTCTTAAAGGTGAAAGTATTATGCAGTATAATTTTTAAATTTTAATAAAACAGAGAATCGATAAACTTTTAAAATGTCCACTATTTTTGTTTTTTAATTCACAAAATATCTAGACAAATAAAGAGTTACAGATTCTTATATCACAAAAAAAATTACCTACACCAATTTTATAAATAAATCCGTGGACATTTTCAAATTCTAAACTTTTTTTATACTTTTACAATATTTAAAAATAAATTTTTTATTGACGTACATTATGGTAGGGGAGCCAAGAGGGGATTTCGGGATTTACTACAGCGTGGCAGATTATGATACCGGAGGATACCTTGTAAGATGGGGTGAGTTTATTACATGCATAACAGTGTATATTTCACTAATCTGACAATTTGAGAATGAGGTAAAGGAAACAGAGGGCTACAAAAAAAATATTTTTTTAGTTTCAAGCGATTTTTTTATTTTGAGAAAAATAAATACGGAATAACGAAAAATATGTAATCCATTTCGATCCGAACGATTTCCACAAGCCGAAATAATAATAACAGTATTTTTGACATCCCATATAACATTTTTGCCGGCGTTGTACATTTAATTTACTGGCATTGCCAACACTCTTTAATGGCAAGGCATTGGCAAAAAAGGTATCAAAAGACGCGAAAGTGGCAATTGGCCGTTATTAGGCCACGTGTTGCAGATAAAGTGATGGCATCCAGTCATTAATAAGTTATTGGCAAAAATGCGTTTAAGATGATGGCATCCATCATTAATAAGTTATTGGCAAAAAGATAACAAAAAGACACGAAAGTGGGCAAATGCAGATACTCCCAAGCAGCAAGATGACGTCTTATTGACGGAAATTGTCGCATATACTTTTTTGAAAAGCTAAAATAATGCTATATTTTATTTGAAAATTAAAATAGGAAAAAACTCCTTACTGCATGCAATTTCCTTGCAATGCAAAGTACCATCTCTCGGAACACTGTCCAACTTTGAGATGCAGATTTTTACACTAGCCGAAGATATTTCTTTCAAAGCTAAGTGAGATCACCTACCGCAGACCGCTCTCGAATTATTTTAGTCTAATGGGTACGGTTTAGACGATAAGAAGCGAAGATATTGCAGAAACGTAGTAGTTTATTGTCCATTACGCCATCTATCGGTATGTCAAAAAAACTATTAAATATATATAATATTTTTATTAACACGTCTTTAAAACTTTTAATAAAGTTTTAAACAAAATGTTTACAGCTCCTAACAGTCTACTTGAATATCTTGCCTTCTCGACTAGCCATCACCAATTAATCACACAACACACACTTATTAGGTAATGAATACATTTAATTATGTCTATTAAAAACTCTTTTCTTTAAAAAGAAACTAAAAAGCTAGAAAACCACGTAGAAAACAAATGCACAAAGCTGTCACCTTCGGTCGAAATTAACGTAGCTAATTTTACCATCATTTTATTTTTATTCGCTCCAAAATACATAATAAACATTTGTTTGACCTAATTTTTATTTGCATGATTTTTAACAATAAAATGTTATGAAAAGGCCATTTCCTTTAAATTATGTAAAAAAACATAAAATAATGTTGTTTAGCTGCCATTATAAATAAAACAGATCAAAAAAATTGCTTTAATGTTAGTTAAATACCAATGTTAATAATATGGTTTAAAAAGTATGAATATGCGTTGAAGGTTTGCCTTCAAAAATCCAATATTTATTTGCCTGCAACAAAAACGCGTGCTTTATTTAATCAGGATTGGTATGCCGCCATTTTTGTATGCTTGCCGGCAATTCGCCTGCATGTAAAATTTATTGGCAATTAAGTGTTTATTTAGGGTTGACTTTTTAATGCGTATAAGATGTTGGCATAATATTGCCACCAATTGCCAATGCTTTACCATCAATGCCAATATGAAAAATGTACATTGCCGGCTTCTCCGCTGATGAAAAGGTATACATTAAATAACATTTTTTTCTTGTTGTCATCCAAGCTTTGCAACCTAATATGTCTCTTTGACGACCACAAATTATTCACCAAAAACAAATTAAAGTTTGTCTTTACAGAAAATAAAACAATTGAGGAACTCTGCAAGCACTAGGGGTGATTTTTACTTTGTAACACTAGTGTGATATGTACTTCTCCTCACTGGTATATTATACACTATTTGACAATATTTTCCATCAAAATCACCTACCTGAAGCATTATATAACTTTTATCATCTTTTGGAATTTAAAAAGGCCCTCACTTAATAAAAATTGTATGGTTTGGTTAGGTAATAATGGTAATAGTTTAATACGGTTTTCTGCTATTTTAAGGGTTGTTTTAAAATTATTGATACTTACATATTTTAGACACTCTTCTTAATAAAACGTAAGTGGCGCATATCCAAAATATTCCGTTTTTTAAAAATATCAGTAAACAAACTTACGGGACCGGGGAGGAAAAGGGGTGCTGGGTGGGGTAAAATTGGTAAAACGAGTTAATGAAACTGAACATCACATGTAAAATTAAGTAAAAATTATATGTTTTTCTCATATTTTTAAGAAGAAATATAAAAAATATGAAAATTGTAAATGCATAACCTAAAGTCCTAAAAGTAAGAAAAAACGACTACTAAACGTCCGTTATACCATGTAAAATATGGAAAGCATTTGACAACGTCGGAAGGGTCTGATTCTATTTATGAATGGATAAAAGAAAGTGGACTCATAAAGTGTGTATTAGCTTCAGGTTTAACTAATAGATTAAAAAAGATTTAACTAGTTGCTTGGGTACACGAAGACAGAGAGAAAGGAATTTGATCTATAGGAGTTTTTTTCTGGCGCTTTAGGTCGAACGGTCAAGCGGCATGGCTGCCTCTATGAAGTGCGTGCTCGAAGGTAGGATATTTTTAATTTGATCTACTTACCTGACAACACTGTGCCAACTGAGCGAGCAGTCAGTGAAAGTTGTTTTTTGTGGTTATGTCTATTTTTGTTTATATTTTTATTTTTCGAAATTTTATTATTACTGATAACAGTGAAAAGTATTTTTTAGTGTCACTAAAATAAATATGTCACTTGCAAAACCAATGACAGTTTTTAGAATGACATCATAATATATATCACACGAGTGTTGTAAAGTACTTTTGCAACACTAGTGCTGTAAAGTACTTTGCAGCACTAGTGTGATATATCGCATTTTCTATGCATGAAACCAATGTGCCAAAAATTGCAAAAAAATTATTTGGAAAATATTAACATTTAAACAAGAAGTTTTTGAGGGTATAAATTTTAGCGATGTAATTAGTTAATTTGCAACAGCAAAGTCTCAGAAAATATCGCTACTACATTGGCTTTTTTGGCTCTCTTTGAACCTAGCTACCATTTTTGATTTTATAAGGAAGTTACCTAGAATTTTTTTTTATCGAAAATATCTGCACATTTTAAAATATTTAAGTATAAGTGAAAAATTAGTACTTACGTACAGCGTGTCTACTTAAGTTCGCACTAGATATGGAAAAACTTTTTTATTATTAATTTTATCGAAAAAAGTTATTTTTTATTAAAAGTTCTGCCACATTATAAACCTAAAATGCCATGATTAAATGTAAAGTTTTTGCAGTGGTATACGACGCATGTTAAAAAATATATATTTTTTCAAGAAAAAAAAGGACCTTTATTTTTCATAGTTTTAAAAATGTTTATAAAGAATTTTTTTACGATTAAAAAATAGCTTTTAAATATGCCATTTGTTTTTTTTAAGTAAATTTTTTAAAGATCGTTTATGTAACTTTTCTCTGTTCTTACAGTTCTTAAGCTTTCTTTACATATTACATTTCAAAATATATGTATGCTCGCCTTAGTACAAACTTTTTTCACCATTAACGCATAATAATTTTTTTTTTTTTAATTTTTAATATGCGTTAATGGTGAAAAAAGTTTGTACATGAGAGTATACATATTTTGAAATGACTTCTTTTTTATAAAAATTTTAGAAATTATGAAAAATAAAGCTTTCCTCTCCTCTTCAGAAAAATTCATATCAAATTTGATATAACACAATCAATATTTTAGTTAAAAGTATATTAGAAAAATCCGCATTAACTGAACTGAACCTAGTTTTCTATTAATATTACGGGTTAGCTGTTAAAAAAATAGTTAATAAGGATTTTTGTGATATACCGCTAAGTAAAATATTGATTATTTGGTATCAAAATGTTGGTATAGTTAGACCCATATTTATTTCATACTGAAAGCGATGCCGCGAAGTACACAAAAAATGATAAAGCAAATAAACCCTTTTGTGAACAATGATTTATTGCAGCAAAAAATATTCAACCCGACGAGTTTCTAGTTACACTCCACGTGCCACCGGTTTGATGGCAAGACAGAGGCGAAATAAGAGGAATGATTTTTAAGTACGTGACACGTGTTTTAGCCGTGTTTTTTTATTTATTTAAAAAACAGGAAATCGAGGCTCTGTCAGCGCTATGTGCCTTCGAAAAGGTTTGTTTATTTTATCATTTTTTGTGTACTTGGCGGCATCGCTTTCAGAATGAAATAAATATGGTCTTAACAATAAGAAATTACTCTTTTTAGGTATTATAATGAGCCATCCTCGATCCATTTAAAAAACTGACTATAGACCATAAATACGATTTTGAAAACTTAAGACGACTCTGTAGAGGCTTTAAAACACAAAAGTTGTCACAACCATTTTTTCGTAACTACTTAATCCATAATTTGTCGTTTTATCGCATTTATGACACTCTAGATTTAAAATTAGAACATAAAAAATTTAGAGGTTAGATTTCAAAAAGTAGCAAATGTAGTGTCATTATACTCAAAATGTAATTTTCTATTTAAATAAGTAATAAGAAACTGGGTGTCCCATTTTCCGGCTAGACCGGAAGTTATAGGGAAACAAATAAATACGTACAACAATGCATATTTATTTGACATACCTACGTACCTAATTTTATTTAATTATAACCTCAAACTTATATGAATCTTACGCATGCGTCAACATAACATAGACATAGGATCTTGGACAGCCCATTAAACACATGTAAATTTTGTAGTCAAACATGGACAAAGAAGTAACCTATGGACAATTAAGTATATATTGGACAAAATCTCACCAGCGTTTATATGGGAATTTTGTTAAAGATAATGGGCTAAGTCTGATATGGACAGGGGAAATTTCGGCAAGAAAACTTATATTAGCGTCTCACGTATGACATAACCTAGAAATAGGGTATATTATTGATTGGCATTACTTAGCAGACACGTGGTGTATCAAATATATAGACAAAATGGTGAAGGTGAAAAATTATTAGGGCCTTAACAGTTTTTAACGTATATTTCGGTTTCTAGTAGACCGATTTTAGTTGTTCTTTTGCTAATAATTTAATTTTTATAAATCTACAAATATTAATACTAAAATTTTTAATAATTATGTTATTTGAGTGTAAATAGGGCCTTAACAGTTTTTAACGTATATCTTGGCTTCTAGTGGTTTGATTTTAGTCATTCTTTTTTAAACAATTATTTTTAATAAATATAACACTAATTTTAAATAAATATGTTATTAGCTGAGAGTAAATAGGGCCTTAACAGTTTTTAACGTATATTTTGGTTTCTAGTAGACCGATTTTAGTTGTTCTTTTTGCTAACAATTTAATTTTTATAAATCTACAAATATTAGTACTAAGAATTTTTAATAATTATGTTATTTGAGTGTAAATAGGGCCTTAACAGTTTTAACGTATATTTTGGTTTCTAGTAGACTAGATTTTAGTTGTTCTTTTGCTAATAATTTAATTTTTATAAATCTACAAATAATAATACTAAAATTTTTTAATAGTTAGTGTTGTTTGAGTGTAAATAGGGCCTTAACAGTTTTTAAACGTATATCTTGGCTTCTAGTGGTTTGATCTTAGTCATTCTTTAAACAATTTATTTTTAATAAATAAATATTAACCCTAATTTTAAATAACAAATATTATGTTATTTGAGGAGTAAATAGGAGCCTTAACAGTTTTTGACGTATATCTTGGCTTCTAGTGGTTTAATTTAGTAATTCTTTTTTTAAACAATTATTTTTAATAAATATATAGTAACACTAATTTTTTAAATAAGTATAAGTTATTTGAGAGTAAATTAGATATGCTAACGCACCATGGCGGCAATAAGGGTAGTTTTTACTATGTATTTTCATATAGGAGAAATTTCAGGTCCGAAATCTGCATTTTTATGACCATCTCAACCCCTAACGCAAAATTAGAATTTTTATGCCCTAAGTCACCACGTGCTAGATAGGGGTAGTAACCATCGATGACGTCATCACCTATAAATTAAAAAAGTCCGCGGAGCTGGGAGTCGAACCCATGACACCTGGCCACATGCGTGAGAATCCAACGCCATATACCACTAGGCCATTGGAGATTTGATAATTTAAACGCCAAACGAGGTATAATTGGGACCAGACGTCATCACCTATAAATTAAAAAAGTCTCGCCGGCGCTGGGAGTCGAACCCATGACACCAGGCCACCTGCGTGAGAATCCAACGCCATATACCACTAGGCTATCGGAAGATCTGAAAATTAAATGGCAAACGGGGATCTAATGAATCTTTATATAGTTTTTAACGTATATTTCGGTTTCTAGTAGATCGATTTTAGTTGTTCTTTCTGCTAATAATTTAATTTTTATAAATCTACAAATATTAATACTAAAATGCTTAATAAATATGTTAATTTGAGTGTGTAGTAGACTGATTTTAGTTGTTCTTTTTGCTAATAATTTAATTTTTATAAATCTACAAATATTAATACTAAAATTTTTAATAATTATGTTATTTGAGTGTAAATAGGGCCTTAACAGTTTTTAATGTATAACTTGGCTTCTAGTGGTTTGATTTTAGTCATTCTTTTTTTAAACAATTTATTTTTAATAAATATATTAACACTAATTTTTTAAATAAATATGTTATTTGAGAGTAAATAGGGCCTTAACAGTTTTTACCGTATATCTTGGCTTCTAGTGGTTTGATTTTAGTCATTCTTTTTTAAACAATTCTTTTTAATAAATATATATAGTAACACTAATTTTTTAATAAATATGTTATTTGAGAGTAAATAGGGCCTAAACAGATAACCTCAAAGTTCTTACACAGCCGTTGTTATGATTGACAGACAAGTTATTAAAAAAATTGTAAGGGTATCAACCCTTATTTCGAAAATATTAACCAAGCGCTAAATTTACGTGAGTCAAATTTAAAAATTAAATATTTCGGTCTAGGGTAAGAACGCGAGGCGGGTTCATCTGTCATTCGAAAAATCTGACGTCATATTTAGGAATCTTGCGCAACGCATTATTTAGGGCGTGGTCGCCTGTCATCTGTCAAATATCACGTGACTTAGAAAATGACTGTTCGAAAAGAAGGAAGAAGAATCACAACATAACCCTACTTTTTAAAGAAGAGGGGCGCTAGCAACATTTGGCGTTAGTTGCCTTTGGCATTAGCAACTTCCAACGCTTAGGGCTCCGGGCCCTACGCCCCCCGCCTAAGCCCTGGGGCCCCACTCGTATTACAGTATAGTTATTTAAAAAGACGGCAAATAACAGTGTTCTTATTTAAAAAGCAGTAATTTTGCCGTCTTTTAAATAATTATACTGTAATAAACTGTTTATTAATGAAATAACAGCGATATAATTTAAAAGACTGGCAAATAACAGTGTTCTTATTTAAAAAGCAGTAATTTTGCCGTCTTTTAAATAATTATACTGTAATAAACTGTTTATTAATGAAATAACAGCGATATAATTTAAAAGACGGCAAATAACAGTGTTCTTATTTAAAAAGCAGTAATTTTGCCGTCTTTTAAATAATTATACTGTAATAAACTGTTTATTAATGAAATAACAGCGATATAATTTAAAAGACGGCAAATAACAGTGTTCTTATTTAAAAAGCAGTAATTTTGCCGTCTTTTAAATAATTTTACTGTAATAAACTGTTTATTAATGAAATAACAGCGATATAATTTAAAAGACGGCAAATAACAGTGTTCTTATTTAAAAAGCAGTAATTTTGCCGTCTTTTAAATAATTTTACTGTAATAAACTGTTTATTAATGAAATAACAGCGATATAATTTAAAAGACGGCAAATAACAGTGTTCTTATTTAAAAAGCAGTAATTTTGCCTGTCTTTTAAATAATTATACTGTAATACACTGTTTATTAATGAAATAACAGCGATTTAATTTAAAAGACGGCAAATAACAGTGATTCTTATTTAAAAAGCAGTAATTTTGTTGTCTTTTAAATAATTATACTGTAATACACTGTTTATTAATGAAATAACAGCGATATAATTTAAAAGACGGCAAATAACAGTGATTTTATTTAAAAAGCAGTAATTTGCCGTGATACAGGAGATATATAGGTAAATTATACAGGGCCGCCAGCGGTGCTAATATTATCACAAGTAGATATGTAAATTATATACGAGGCTGTCAACGACACTAATATTACCAAGTATACCTATCGAATAGCGAAAACCGCATGGTATATTAACCCATCAAGAGTAGGTTTCTTGTTTTGACAGAACCAAGGAGGCAAAGTATGATGTGATTTAAAAACACACAACCACACCACACCTCTCGGGGACTGACCAAGTCTCTCTGGACTTATCTAATATATGTATTTACAATTATGACGCCTGCGCAAAAGTCTAAACATGAACAGGTAATTAAATATGAACAGCAAAATAAACAGCTGAACAGCCCTGTAGTTTCAAAATACAGCCCTGTATTTTCCAAATACGGCACCGTTTTTTAAAAAACGGTGCCGTATTTTAAAAACAGTGCCGTATTTTAAAGCGGTGCCGTATTTTAAAAAACAGTGCCGTATTTTAGTAAAAACGGTGCCGTATTTTCAAAAAACGGTGCCGTATTTTAGAAAAACAGTGCCGTATTTTAAAAAACGGTGCCGTATTTCTAGAAAAACAGTGCCATATTTTAAAAACGGTGCCGTTTTCTAAAATATGGTGCCGTTTGTGGGGCCCCAGGGCTTAGGCGGGGGCGTAGGGCCCAGGCTCTAAGCGTTGGAAGTTGCTAATGCCAAAGGCAACTAACGCCAAATGTTGCTAGCGCCCCTCTTCTTTAAAAGTAGGGTTATGTTGTGATTCTTCTTCTTCTTTTCGAACAGTCATTTTCTAAGTCACGTGATATTTGACAGATGACAGGCGACCACGCCCTAAATAATGCGTTGCGCAAGATTCCTAAATATGACGTCAGATTTTTCGAATGACAGATGAACCCGCCTCGCGTTCTTACCCTAGACCGAAATATTTAATTTTTAAATTTGACTCACGTAAATTTAGCGCTTGGTTAATATTTTCGAAATAAGGGTTGATACCCTTACAATTTTTTTAATAACTTGTCTGTCAATCATAACAACGGCTGTGTAAGAACTTTGAGGTTATCTGTTTAGGCCCTATTTACTCTCAAATAACATATTTATTAAAAAATTAGTGTTACTATATATATTTATTAAAAAGAATTGTTTAAAAAAGAATGACTAAAATCAAACCACTAGAAGCCAAGATATACGGTAAAAACTGTTAAGGCCCTATTTACTCTCAAATAACATATTTATTTAAAAATTAGGTTAATATATTTATTAAAAATAAATTGTTTAAAAAAGAATGACTAAAATCAAACCACTAGAAGCCAAGTTATACATTAAAAACTGTTAAGGCCCTATTTACACTAAAATAACATAATTATTAAAAATTTTAGTATTAATATTTGTAGATTTATAAAAATTAAATTATTAGCAAAAAGAACAACTAAAATCAGTCTACTAGAAACCAAAATATACGTTAAAAACTGTTAAGGCCCTATTTACACTCAAATAACATAATTATTAAAAATTTTAGTACTAATATTTGTAGATTTATAAAAATTAAATTATTTGCAAAAAGAACAACTAAAATCGGTCTACTAGAAACCAAAATATACGTTAAAAACTGTTAAGGCCCTATTTACTCTCAAATAACATATTTATTTAAAAAATTAGTGTTATATTTATTAAAAATAATTGTTTAAAAAAGAATGACTAAAATCAAACCACTAGAAGCCAAGATATACGTTAAAAACTGTTAAGGCCCTATTTACACTCAAATAACATATTTATTATTAAACATTTTAGTATTAATATTTGTAGATTTATAAAAATTAAATTATTAGCAGAAAGAACAACTAAAATCGATCTACTAGAAACCGAAATATACGTTAAAAACTATATAAAGATTCATTAGATCCCCGTTTGCCATTTAATTTTCAGATCTTCCGATAGCCTAGTGGTATATGGCGTTGGATTCTCACGCAGGTGGCCTGGTGTCATGGGTTCGACTCCCAGCGCCGGCGAGACTTTTTTAATTTATAGGTGATGACGTCTGGTCCCAATTATACCTCGTTTGGCGTTTAAATTATCAAATCTCCAATGGCCTAGTGGTATATGGCGTTGGATTCTCACGCATGTGGCCAGGTGTCATGGGTTCGACTCCCAGCTCCGCGGACTTTTTTTAATTTATAGGTGATGACGTCATCGATGGTTACTACCCCTATCTAGCACGTGGTGACTTAGGGCATAAAAATTCTAATTTTGCGTTAGGGGTTGAGATGGCCATAAAAATGCAGATCGGACCTGAAATTTCTCCTATATGAAAATACATAGTAAAAACTACCCTTATTGCCGCCATGGTGGTGCAGTAGTGAAAGGCGGAAGCAACGACTCGGTAACGGTCAATGTATTTTTATATAGCGTTATTGCGATGCTGCGTTTTATTTTTCTGGACTATAATATTCTGTTTAGTGATTTTTCTGTGAATTGTGTAATTAAGATATTTTGCTTGATATCTAATTAAAAAATGTTTAGCTGTACATTCTCAAAGTAATTTGTGAGGCATATTCAAAGGCATATCAAGATCTCAGATTGAAACGACTTTGTTTTGTTACCCTACAAAGCATATAAAAATGCTAATTTAGACGTGTATTTGGAAATTTGAATATGCCTCACAATGACTTCTAAAGTTTACTATATTTAGAAACCTTTATTTCAAATAAATTTTGAAAAGTATTGTAATACAAAAATTAATTCAAAAGTTTTGAAAATATCTGCAAAATTACTTAGTTTTTACATGCCTGTGAAATTATTCCAACCAACCATTTAATTAAATTATTTAGTAGAGTCAGATTATTCCATGTAACACCGCCACCGGGTCAGGCAAAGAATTTCAAAAATGTTAAAATTAGGAAAAATTGTCATATGGGAAAATAATAGATGACATTCTGTGTAAATTATACAATACATACCTGAAAACCTGAAAGCGTATCCAGAGTAAATATCACGATAAAATGTCAATTGCCCAACGATTTCCATTATTGGTCTGGACTCAATACCCCAGATTGATTGATGAGAAGATTGGTGCGATCTGGTAGCTAGGACTTCGCCGAATTATTTTTGCTTTTAGTACAATAAAACGTTTGACATGAAAAGTTTTTTTTACATAATTTTATTTTCAAGTTTTTAGTTTCGTTGTTAGCTTGATACTTCTCATTCTATTGAGGTTGCCTTACTATAACTAACCAGAACTAACCAACGATTCTATATTGAAGTAGTTAGGAAAATATGTAATCGCCATTTTGCAGCAGCGTCCATCTTGAATTTTATTTTTATAGTGAGTTCTATTTTGCACCAACCAAGCCCTTTTCATTTGGATACCCATATTGAGGTAGTTGCTGAGAAAATATATGAATCCGCCATTTGTGGCAGTGGCCATTTTGGATATTAATTTTTTAAAGTGGGTTCTATTCTACCAATCAAGCCCTTCCATTTGATACCCATATTGAGGTATTTGTGAGAAAAATATATAATCCGGCCATTTCGTGGCGGCGGCCATCTTGATTTTATTTTTTCAAAGTGGGTTCTATTCTACCAATAAAGCCCTTTCATTTAGATACCCGTATTGAGGTTGTAGTAAAGTAATATGTAATCCGCCATTTTGTATCGGCGGCCATGTTGATTTACAACCATAAAAACATGTTATATTATATTGTCATCAAGACTAAGGAAGTGTACCAAATTTCTGATCGATCGAGTCATCGAAAGGGGGGGTCAAATTTCAATTACTAGATTTGACCCAAAAATAACTCCAAATAAATAAACAAATAGGTCAAGTAAAACCGTTTAAAAATAGTTTTTTACATCCTGTGCGAACAATTCAATTTCAGTTATTTAATTCTAATTGGTTTGTTACAGTTAGACTATTCCAGCACCTTCAAAATGGATAAATAGAAACCAAAAATATGAAAATAAAATTTCATTTGCAAGCGCAGAATACAATAGACATCGCCTCATAATAATTATTAACATATCTCAATACGACATATTATTAAAGCATCTGTTTTATTTGATTGCATAGATGTTATAAAATGCAATATATTAATATTAAAATATATTTTTAAGAGATAGGCACCTAAACATGTTAATTTCTTTAGGTACGCTCATGAAACCCCTGCAAAATATGCAGTTCGAGGTCATGAGACGCGCTACAGTGACAAATTATTTTCTTTTTACTTTAATGCTAATGAGTATATCAGCATACTATTGATATCTCCTGAAATCAGCAATATCTTGTCGATGTGTTATAGAATTTTGACGTAGAAAAATACGAAGTCAAAATTTGATAAAATATACAGAATGCTTCATTAAAAAAAAACTAACATGCCATTAAATTATCTGTTTTGGGATCCCTTTTTACTTACTGGTACTGTCAAAAAAAAGAGTGTATCCAAATAAACATGTTTTATTTAAGTGTATTTTGTATCTTTTTAAGGCGAAATTATTTCGCGTATAAATAAAGTTCTTTAAAGATGGGTCCACATTTAATTCATTCTGAAAGCGATACCGCCAAGTAGTACAAAAAATGATGAATTAAATAAACCAGGGTTTATTTAACCCTTTGTGAACAATGATTTATTGCAGCAAAAAATATTTAACCTGACGAGTTTCTAGTACCACGCCACGTGCCACCGGTTTTATTAGTAGGACAGAGGCAGAAATAAGAGAGTGTTTTTTAAGTAGGTGATACGTGTTTTAGCAATGTTTTTTATTATTTATCTAAAAATATGTAATCAGGCTCTGTCCGAGGCTATGTGCATTCGAAGAGGTTTGTTTGCTTTATCATTTTTTGTGTATTTTGCGGTGTGCTTTCAGAATGCATTAAATGTGGACCCATCTGCACTTACCCTGTATAATGGCGATATAATATACAGGGTCCTTAAAACTCTTATTAAACAATATATACTTTTTGTCCTCATTCTGTATATTATCTACCAAGTATAACCATTAAGAAAAATATTTTAATGGGCCTTAAGAAAAATACCACAATAAGTGCATCTAACTTTATTCGTTTTAGAAATTTTGGCCATTACAATCAAATGCCTGATTTTCCAAATTTTAAAGTAGCCAGTTTGTGGTAGGTGAAGATATTGTCTTTATATTCTGGGATTATAAAGCAAAACAAGAATATTATTATTATTAAACAGTTAGCGTTTAAACTACATATATGGTACTAAAAAAAACGCATGGCTTCCCATCACTTGCCAAGATACAATCAAACATACGTTTCCACACTTGGCCGCACAAAGTAAGTTATTTGGTACCTTACATTAAACATATTTTTTATTAAAGTCATACCCACTGTATACAACCCCCACTTTATTTAAGCAAAGTAAAAGGTTATAAATATTAGGAGTGGACTCGTAAAAAGAAACAAGTTGAGTTCTTCAATTCAATCCTTTGTATTCAGTGCTTTGTGATATCGTACGTAAAATATTTTTTTATTAGTGATAATATTTTTAGGGAATTAGAAGCGAATTAAAGGGGATTGGTAAGAAGCAAAAATGGTCTGCCCTACAATTTTTGTTAAGAGGAATTATTTTGCAACAAAACAATCTATATGATCTACTTATTTAATTATTATTTAATAAAGAGACATTTTTAAAAACATTATCACAAATTTCCTAAAAAAGTCAAATACAGGGTCCGACTATATTTTGACCCATTTTGATCGCAAATAACTTTTAAGATATCAAGATGCGGTTTTCGAAGAAAGCCTTAAACTTTTTGAAGTTTTTTTATTACAATGCAATACAAGGTATATTTTTTCTCCTTCTAAAAATTAAAAAAAATTTTTTGCTCATGCGATAATTTCTAGCACGTTTCGTATATTATATTTTATATTAATTTTTAATAAGTCTCGGTATCTAGGAGTTTTTAGATATTAGCTATTCATATCTGAGTGCTAATTTGTATGTGTGAAACTAGAGAGGCGCTAGCTACACAGTTTAATTTTTCTCTAAAAGATTCCCTACCTTTTTGTGCTATTCTGTATACTATCTATATAAGAGTTTTTACACACAAAAAATGTATTCCTTGTAGAATCAGCTCTAGCAACCGGGTTTGGAGATGTTTGCGTTTTTAATATGTTTATTGCAGTCAAAAACTATATGGATGAATACATTAAATTATTCGTTTAATATGAAGCAGTTGTAATTATGGATATACGAAATATCTTGAAAACGGTGGCCAAGACCGATTCTTATTAAATACATATGCCTTTTTTGTGCTGAAAGCACAGAGAGAAGCTTACTGAGTTTATTTAGATGGTACAGGGTAGCACAAAAAAAGTGGAACGCTTTAGAGGGTGTTATAGAGTGTATCCATCCCCCCTTATATTCTATACATATAAATTAATATCCAATCTGAATAGGATATGTTTAAAAACCCCTAGATACCGAGTTTTATTAAAAATATTCAAAACGCAGGAAAAATTATCGAAATAAATTCATTTATTTTTTTCACTCACACCCTGTTATTTTTCTTATTATAGACTTTTGGATAAAAAAATGTTACATAAGCTATGGTTGTGTTTCAAAACAAATGAAATTACTGAATCTTTAAAAGTGACTGCCAAGTCTATTGGGATTATAATTTGACAATAAAGAAATTTGCTACACACTGAGGTAACGAAGCAGTTATTATTTTATAAATAGCGTATAGCTTTGTTTTCTTATTTTCTTTGTAACCTTTTATGTAGCAAATTTTTATTGTCAAATAATACATCTTAATTAGCTTGCAGTCAATTTTTATAAAGATCAATGGTTCCATAATTTTGAAAACAACCATAGCTTATGTTACATTTTTGGAAAGGGGAAAGATTAAATTTTAAGACGGTAAAACAAATATACATGAGTTGTTCTTCCTAAAACAACAAAGTTGCCCTATATCAGGAAAATTGGCCATTTGTTTGTGTGTTCACGGAATGTTGCAAACAAGTAGCGAGGATATGATAAAAAAAAAAACTTTTAAAAAGTTTTTTCACAATGAAAAAACCCCGCATTTTAATATCTTTAATTCTTTTAAATATATTCGCGATCAAAAATGGCTCAAAATATAGTCGGACACATATGTTGCGAAACTGGTTACTGAGGCCTTTGCTTCTTGGCCATTTAATTTTAAATAAATAATAGTTTAAAAAAACTAAAAAAACACGCTTTTATATGCAACCGAGACTAAAAATTAGAAAATAATTTTTCATTACAAAGAAGTTTGTCACTTCAGAGGTAAAAAGCGTGGGGGTGCAACTTTTTCCCTCATAGATATTTGCAAATAGAATAATTATAACATTTAATATATTAAGCACCCCACGCTTTTATTCTGAAGTGACAAACTCTTTGTAATGAAAAGTTATTTTCTAATTTTTTAGTTCGGTTGCATGTAAAAGCGTGTTTTAGTTTTTTAAACTATTATTTATTTTTCATTTTTTTAGTTCGATATATCAATTAGTTTTTAAAAATAAATGCTCCAGTTTATTCCTAAAAATTCCTTCGCCATTTTGTCAAGAGACACAGAGGATCTGTAAAGGAATTATTTATCCTGGCGGTCCTAATCAGGATAACGGGATACTGTTTTTAAATTATTGCATTGTCATCGGTCCTTGATACGTGTGCAAAGTTTCAAAGAAATTGAATCGCTGGAAGTTGGTAAAAATTAGGCTCAAAGATTCCGTTACATAGATAGATAGTTACAACCCAAGCTAATAAAAGCGTGTTAAAGAAATTTACCATTGGCTTATATTCTCAAAAAAATATTCAACCTGTTTATGTATTTAAGTGGTTGATTTTAAACACTATTTAGTTTTTTCCAAGAAATGTTATTAGTAAGTTCTTCTGGACTTTTGTTTGGTATACAGGGTGTCTCTAAAAGGTCTGTACAAAATCCTATCACAAATTCCTTGCACCAACAACTACAACAATCCAATGCTATTTACCTTAGTCAAAAATTTGATCATTGCCGAAATACAGGGTGTTAAACTTTTCAAACAACCTAAAAATTAAAAAAATTATGTAAAATTTGTTTCGACTAGATATAAACATTATTTAATTAGGTATTTATTGTTATTGTTACATAATTTGCTAATAGGAAGTTATAACACATAATTCCTAAAAGAAAAAATTATCCTACTGTTTCTTGTATGGTCCAGGAATAAGCAGTTTACCGGATTTAATTTTTTTCTGGAAAACTAAGCAAGCTACGTAAAAATATTAAAAGACAAAATAAGTTGTATTAGGTGTTTTATCCGAAAAAAAATATAAATGTTGCCAAAAAGTCAGTAGTGAACATTTTTTGTCAATAATATTAGCTGAGATGCGTCCAACGCCGCCACTGGTCTTAATAATTAAAATTATTGTGGAGCTAAATTTACTTTCTATTTTAACAAATACCACAGCCAAATTTTGTTAAAATTGGAATATGGCATATTTAGGATATTATTAAATACCCGATTTTCTTTTAAAGTTTGACACCCTGTATCTTATAAACAAAGCATTTCCAGACCTATGTTTATATAAACTTTTCTTCATAAAATTGGCTCAGGAATACGCTTTTAAATGTTTTTACTCAATAAGAAAATACTTGCTACGAGCAACCGTTTTTAGGATATTTCTAGTTTAGGGGTCTATTTCACACCAAAATTTAATTTGTATTTCTCGATTTTTTATTTAGTCATCCAAGTTTTTTTGAAAAATCCGTACAAAGTACAAAGTAGGTACTACCATAACTTTTCGGCGCTAAAATGAAACGATTTACCGCAATTTACCTTAGTGGAAAAGTTGATCGTTTAAGAGATAAAAATGTGTCAATGTAAAGAAATAATATGAAAACTTTTGAAAGCCTGTATCTTGCAAGCGATCGATTTTTGACTAAGGTAATTTGCATTAAATCGTTGTATTCTGGCCCAAAACATGAGTGGTAGCATTATGTGCAGACCTTTTAGAGACACCCTGTATATTTTTATCTTAATAGGAACCATTAATGCTGCCTTTACTAAATTCCCCATAAAACACTATGTAAGTTCCTTTTTAAAGTCCCACTATCTCCAATTTTAAGAAAAAGTATAAATTTAATAATCTATCTCGTAACAAGTTAGTTCCGTATTCGATCTTCTTCATTCAGTGTTTTGTACTGCTGTTTGTTCCTCTCAGGTGCTTTTATGTTAGGATAATTTATTTTGATTATTTTAATAAAGTGAGCAATTAAGGAAATCTAACAGTTGCTGTTACCTTAATTATTTTTAGTTTTGTATATTGCATATACTTTCTAATAAAGATAAAAATATTTTCGCATACAAACGACTTTAATTACTTTTCTACTAATTCTTTATAGATAAGTGCTTGGAAAAAACTTTTTATAAACACGTTTGTTGAACTGCTAACTCTTAAATTTTAAATACCATGGAAAAAATAAAATATTGTTTTTTTAAGATTATATTATTTATAAAAACGGATTTAAAAACAGGATTTTTTAAAAGATTTTGTCCAGAACTTTATTTTTAGGCATGGACTAAAGTATTTTCCTTAAATTTAGCAAAGTAACAAGTTGTTATTTTACAGCCTCAATTCATTTTTATAATTTTGATATTCATATTTAAACAATTTATTTTCATTATTAAAAAAATGTTTATAAACGATACCTGAAATATTCAAAATAGGCCTAAACAAACAGAGAGTGCAAATAATTTGCTATGTTTTATCCAAGCTTACATGTTTAGGTTGGCAATACAGGGTGATTTAAAAATCGATCACGAAACTTAAGGGGGTGATTCTACTTGACAAAATAAAGGTAGCAGCTTTATATAACTTTTTTCAAAATGTTATTCGTTTTCGAGTTACAAGCCGTCAAAGTTCAATTTCTATTTTGGTTTTTTCGCCATATTGCATTTATTTTTTAACCAATCCAGTTGATATTTGGCACGCAAATCGAGCTTTGCAGATTCTAAAATTTTAAGACAAAAGTACTTTTTCAAATACCGCCAGAGGGCACTTTACCTAAAACATAAAATCTATTTACATCATAACTTTTTAATTTTGACCGATATCGCAAAGCTTGGGACGCCATTTTATAGACAATCAAAAACTTAAAAAATAAAAGTACTCTTTATTAAAGTCGATAAACCTCATACAGAGTGTCCAGACAAACTTAACCAAACGATTCTACAATAAAAAATAAGAAAAAAACTTCGTATAAACATATGTCCTAACCGTCTTAGTTTTAAACTACGGGGTGTTAAAAATTAAAAAAAACAGTTTCTTTTTATTATTTAATACACCGTAGTTCAAAAACTAAGACGTTTAGAACATATGTTTATATAGAGTTTTTTCTTATTTTCTGTTGTAGAATCGCCCGAAAGTTTGTCGGTTGAGTTTACTGGACACCCTGGTATGTGTATGTAATTTGATTGAAATTGATGAAAACTTTGATGTCTATTGGTGCCTAAACAGTGAGGTTTATCGACTTTAATAAAGAGTACCTTATTTTTAAGTTTTTAATTGTCTATAAAATGGCACCCTTAGCTTTGCGATATCTGTCAAAATAAAAGTTATGATGTAAATAAATTTTAAGTTTTAGGTAAAGTGCTCTCTGGCGGTATTTAAAAAAAGTGCTTATATCTTAAAATTTTAGAATCTGCAAAGCTCGATTTGTGTGCCAAACATCAACTGGATTTGTTAAAAATAAATGCAATATGGCGAAAAAACCAAAATAAAAATTAAACTTTGACGAATTGTAACTCGAAAACGAATGACATTTTGAAAAAATTATATGAAGCTCTACCTTTATTTTGTCAAGTAGAATCACCCCTTAAGTTTCGTAATCGATTTTTGAATCACCCTGTATAAACATTCCTGCATCAGTAAATTTTCGTTTTTTAGATTTAAGTTGGCTGCTTTAGAATTCAGGACAATACTAAGAGGAGTTTGAAATTTTAATATTTTTAAAAACTTCATGTATAGACTTTAACGACTATAGTTCAGTATTTTAGTCATTTTTTTCCTAAATAAATACCTAAACCGTAAAATCTAAGTGTTTGATCAAAATATTTTATTAATAATTATTATTTCTGCTAAGCCACATAAAAGCTCCATGTCCATCACAAGATGACAAAATGTCAATAAGCTAATATATATTTTTTTAAAAGCCATATTCAGGTAAACCATTTAAAACATATTAGCTTGTATAAACTTTTTAGTATTTACATTTTTATAAATGTGTGTCAGAGTGAATTGCAAAAATGAAAAAATTTTAAAGGACTAAAATAAAGATTAAGATAATAAAACAGATTTTTTTATATATGCTTAATAGTTTTTAAGTAATTTTAATATTTTTTAATATTACATTGAACATGTTCTTAACTTCATCCCTAACATTTAAATTTAGTCGTTTTTCAGATCATGATGATCAGGATTTTCGTAATTGTTGCTTTTGCTGGTAAGTTTAATTTTATTTGTTTTTTTAAACCACATAATTTAAAGCTGGTTATCTATGTATTTAAATCCTTAAAGATTCACTGTGTTTTTATTATTTTTAAGGTCAAATTTTTGTGATGTGAACCAATCAAACCCACACAAACCTCTATAAATTAGCCGGTAAAGAAGAAAACTATAAAAACAATGATTTTGTATCCACTAAGTGTTTTGGGAAGTTTTTGTGATTTTTAACCACCCTGTATATTGTAAAGCGGTTTTATTATAGCTTTTCAGGTGAAGCCTATATTTTTAAAGAACTTTGGTAATTTTCTAGAAACCTGCGGCAACTCCGATTTTGACAAAATTTGGTATACAAGGGTTTTTGGGGCGCTGATCACGAATCTGAAAGAATTTTTGGCGGAAACGTTTCGTTTTTAAGATATTCATTATCACACTTGAAATTTAAACTAATCCTATTTTTACAATATTCCCCCTTCGTTTTGTTCACAATTCTTGATTTAAAGCTAAAGTGGCACACAATATTTGATTTTCACCTTCTAAAACCCCGTTTTTACGTATTTTACATTATTTTTTATTAAATTGCGTAGCTATACTTTGAATCATTTCAATCCCAGTGTGCCATGAAGCCCTATGTGTATGTATGGTTGCCGCATTATCAAAGAAAGGCCACGCAATTTAATGCAAAAATAATGTAAAAAACGTAGAAAAACGAGGTTTTAACAGGTGAAAATCAAATATTGTGTGACACTTTAGCTTTAAATCAAGAATTGTGTGCAAAAAGAAGGAGAATATAGTGAAAATAAGCTTAGTTCAAATTTGAACTTTGATGATGAATATCTCGAGAACGAAATGTTTTCGCCAAAAATCTTTCAGATTCGTGATCAGCGCCCCAAAAAACCCCCGTGTACCAAATTTCGTTAAAATCGGAGTTGCCGCAGGTTTCTAGAAAATTACCAGAACTTTTTTCGAAATATAATATAGTAAAGTACAATCAACACTGTGTGTCTTTCTTAATAGACTCGCAAATTACCTCTAAACTCCTTTCCTCCACAAAACAATTTTTTTTGACATAAGTGATAATAAATTGGACTATAACGTGTGTTTTGGCACTTACTAAACCTATTTTTGTATATTTTAGTTGCCATTTGCTCCGCTGGTCTTCAGCAAAGATCAACAGTCGTAGTTTCTGATCAACAAGGACATAGCACTGGACAATATGAAGAAGTATCAGCAAGTGGCTATGGAGGCGAATATGAAGGTATGTGTCATCGATTTTTACCATTAAATATACCTGGTGTTTCTCACCGATCTTTTCCCCTTATATTTTTTTATTTTTTACGATAGAAAGATAAAATGTGGTATATCGTTATAAAACATTATTGTGGATTGATTAATCTATCTACTTGATTTTCATTTACTTTCGGTTTAACCAAAATGACTGCTACTTATAAATTTTAAAGGCGTCTCCGGTATATTTAATCTCATTTTAATAGAATATGACATTCTAAATACAATAACAACCCACACGTCATTTTTTGATGTTTCTGCTGTCAAATTTTTTTAAATCTAGAGTGCCATGGTAAGGCAAATACGGTTTAATTTAAGTCAAGTAGTCATGAAAAAATTAATCGTCATTGTTAGCATATCCTACAAAGAGCATTTTATTCCGAATAATTTGGTACATACCACATAGGAGGTATTTTAACTAAGACTTTTTTATAGAGCACATAATAAATTCATAATGTTGGCATATTATCATTTAGAAAAATGGTTAGTTTAAAATAATGATATTACATGCTTTTGGATAAAAACCTATCTCAAAATACCAGCTTTGTGGTACCAGATTTTCGAAATAAAACGCTTCTTAAGGATATGCTAACGAGCCACCCTCGTTCCATTTGAAAAAATGAGTTATGATCATAAATAGGATTTTGTAAACTTTAACTCCACTCTGGGAAGTCTTGAAGAACAAAAGACGATTTATTTAATTTTGTCATGGCTACTTGACTTAGAATAAACCGTTTTAGCTTAATCATAGCCCTGTAGGTGGTAATAAAAAAGAAAAAATTAGAGCCGAAATGTTTAAAAATAAAGGGGTCATTGGATTTAGAATGTCATATTCTATTAAAATAAGATAAAATATACCGGTGGTGTCATCTAAAATTTGAAAGTAGCAGTCATTTCCGGTTAAATCGAAAGATATGGGAAAAAGTAAATAAACATTTATGTCAAATAAATATAAACCAAATTGCATTTTTGCATCTTAAATAGTAAAAAGACACTCTGAATACATCAGATATCAAATTGTGTTAGTCATCTACCAGGTTTGGTCAAAAATGTAATTTTTGCTCAAGAGTAAAGTACCTGCATGCACTTTTGCTAATATCGCAAATTTTATAAAGAAAGAATACTTGGTATTAAAAATTACCCAGCAAACACTATTTGCCGGCAATATACATTTTTCATATTGGCATTGATGGTAAAGCATTGGCAATTGGTGACAATATTATGCCAACATGTAATACGCATTAAAAAGTCAACCCTAAATAAACACTTAATTGCCAATAAATTTTACATGCGGGCGAATTGCCGGCAAGCATACAAAAATGGCGGCATACCAATCCTGATTAAATAAAGCATGCCTTTTTGTTGCAGGAAAATAGATATTGGATTTTTAAAGGCAAACCTTCAACGCATATTCATACTTTTCCAAACCATAATATTAACATTGGTATTTAACTAACATTAGAGCAATTTTTTTGATCTGTTTTATTTATAATGGCAGCTAAACAACATTATTTTATGTTTTTTACATACTTTAAAGAAAATGGCCTTTTCATAACATTTTATTGTTAAAAATCATGCAAATAAAAATGAGGTCAAACAAAATGTTTATTATGTATTTTTAAGAAAATAAAAATAAAATGATGGTAAAATTAGCTAGGTTAATTTCGACCGAAGGTGACAAATTTAAATTTCCCGCTTAGCCGAAATGAAAGATTTGACGATTTTGACAGATAAAGAAAAATTGCTTTCGTCGGTCTATAAATATAAACTAACCTTGGTTTTCGTTTGTTTGTTTGTTGTGTGCAATAGTTTTCTACGTGGTTTTCTAGCTTTTTAATTTCTTTTTTAAAGAATAGAGTTTTTTAATAGACATAATTGGGTGTATTTATTACCTACCTAATTAGTGTGTGTTGTGTGATTAATTCGTGATGGCTAGTCGAGAAGGCAGAGTTATTCAAGTAGACTGTTAGGAGCTGTAAACATTTGTGTAAACCCCTTTAAGTTTGAAGTTACTTAAAAAATAATATGAACTTTGGGAGTTGCCTTATTAAAAGTTTTAAGGACGGGTTAATAAAATATATATTATATATA
Organism: Listronotus bonariensis; assembly: GCA_014170235.1. NCBI lineage: Eukaryota > Metazoa > Arthropoda > Insecta > Coleoptera > Curculionidae > Listronotus > Listronotus bonariensis. Next base: position 57,721 of record JACEGR010002983.1, read on the forward strand.
TAATAGTTTTTTTGACATTTATCTCCTTTAAAATATTACCCCTATGTTTTGGATCTGAAAATTGAGTGTAAGTGTCCCTTGAATACTTACTATTTTAAAGTATTTTCTTTTGACTTACTATTTTTTTTTTTTATTACATAGCTTTAAATTTTTATGGTTTATTGTTACTGTATAAAAATTTATATTATGTATTTTTTTAATGATAAAGTTTTCCTGCATTTATTTCTCATTTTTTTCGATTACAAAATTCTAAATATGTTATTTAACTTATAAAACTTGCAATACTTATTTAATGATAAATGCCATTATCCTAAACGCATTTTTTCATCATAACTTATTAATGACGGATGCCATCACAGTATTTGCAACACGGGGCCCAATAACGGCCAATTGCCCACTTTCGTGTCTTTTGTTATCTTTTTGCCAATAACTTTTTAATGATGGATGCCATCATCCTAAACGCATTTTTTGGCATAACTTATTAATGATGGATGCCATCATCCTAAACGCATTTTTCCCTCATAACTTATTAATGACGGATGCCATCACATTATCTGCAACACGTGACCCAATAACGGCCAATTGCCCCTTTCGTGTCTTTTGATACCTTTTTGCCAATGCCTTGCCATTAAAGAGTGTTGGCAATGCCAGTAAATTAAATGTACAGGGCCGGCAAAAAATGTTATATGGGTACTTTTTAATATGCAATTTTGTTTTTATTAAAAATTTGTTAATGCTGGTTATTAATATTAATTTTTTTAATAGGCGGCCAAAGCGAGACATATTGCAGTAGATGAGAACAAGGAATCTTCCGGAGCAGAGCTTACCAGTTTAGCCTATACATCTGCTGTTCAAGCCAAGAATGCCGTACAGTCTCAGCATACAGCAGGCAGTCAAGCTGCTTTTGGTATTAAAAGTACTCTTGCTAGTGCAGCACAAGGAGTAAGTACTGTATAATACATTTATAATAACCCCGTAATAATCCCCTTTTTTCGCCCTTTTGGGTCTTTCACCTAGGTCCGACTGCCGCGTCGCCCTTCTAGGTGGTGCGCTGCAGCCTGTTATTGTGCCTTGTCTTTTCATCACACGCCATTCATCGCACAACTTGGATGGTTGCTGCTCAGTCCGTCTGCTTACCCCTGAGCACAGGGTGCCTGGTGGGCGGTCACCCATTCTAGATATAACCGCTTCACGTTGCTAAACGCTTCTTACCGTCTCTGCCGATCTCACCGGTGCATCCACGAGCACGGCCGTAACCCTGAGAGGACAACATAAAATTATTCATACCTAAACCACAACCAATGATTTTTTATAAGAAAAGAAAATATATTTTTGCACATTTCTTCTAGTTTCTCATGTGCAGTAAAGCATAAAGTCTTCCAATTTTGTTTTATTGGTCAGTTTTGTATATCTTTGTGTTTTCTAAGGGTGTGTCTTATCTCTTTGTATTTTTTCGTTTGTATAAGTAACAATTTTATGAAGTACGTTGTCAAAATTAAATTACGTTCTGTCTCTTAAGGTTTAAGTGAGTGCAGTTAAGTTTAAGTACCTTTAACTTAACCTGATTCATTTTTGATAGGCATGTCTTTTTATTCCGCAAATTACAACACGGCTCGGTCCTTAAGGTCCTTTGGTCAATAACTCACATAATTCATAAAAATTTTAAAAATAATAACAATTATTCCTAACAAAGAAAAAGCACAAATATATTATTATGCAAAAATCCCTTTGCGAGAATAGAGATAATTCACTTGGTCATAATTTATCTTGACCAAAATGCATTAAAACCAAATTACAACATCAGGCGCGGCTCGGTCCTTAAGGTCATTTGGTCAATAACTCACTTAATTCATAAAAATATTAAAAAATATTAACAATTATTCCTAACAAAGAAAAAGCACAAATCTATTATTATTATGCAAAAATCCCTTTGCGAGAATAGAGATAATTCACTTGGTCATAATTTATCTTGACCAAAATGCATTAAAACCAAATTACAACATCAGGCGCGGCTCGGTCCTTAAGGTCATTTGGTCAATAACTCACCTAATTCATAAAAATATTAAAAAATATTAACAATTATTCCTAACAAAGAAAAAGCACAAATCTATTATTATGCAAAAAATCCCTTTGCGAGAATAGAGATAATTCACTTGGTCATAATTTAGCTTGACCAAAATGCATTAAAACAAATAAAGCACCAACATTGTTTCTTCTTCACATCAACGACCTTCTCTCGTCCACAACTAATTCCATTCATAGTTTCGCCGACGATAGTACCCTTCACTCCAGTTTTCAGGTTCCTAAACCCATTACTAAACCTGACTTGGAAAACAAACGCAGAGCGATGCAGATATCTCTTTCGCAGGATCTTAATTTAATATTGGATTGGGGCGCTAAAAATCTCGTCCATTTTAATGCATCCAAAACACAATCATGTTCCTTGTCGCGAAAAGAGTCATCAAATACTCATCCTCTACTTATGAGCGGCCAAGTTTTACAAAGCAAAGACACCTTTAATCTTGTGGGCGTCACATTTGAAAGTAACCTTAACTGGCATAAACACATTGTATCTATAGCCACGGCAGCTTCAAAAAGCTTGGATTTCTCTTTCGAGCCAAAAAGTATTTTTCCCCTTCTAATTTATACACTTTATATGTGTCCCAAATCCCAAATCCGACCTCCCTTGGAATATTGTTCTCATATCTGGGGCATGGCGTCCCCCACAACCCTAAGCATTCTTGATTCTATTCAAAGAAGAGCTATTCGTCTCATTAATGATCCGTCACTTACAGAAAGGCTTCCCTCTCTTGCACATCGTCGAGCTGTGGGGGATTTATCGCTTTTTTATAGGTACTTTCATGGCTTCTGCTCTGAAGAATTGTCCAGTATAGTTCCTCCACTTACGGTTCCCAACAGAGAAACTCGTGGTTCCGCGCGTATGCATCCCTATACGGTCCAACTGGACAGGCCTCGAACTTCCCACTTTGTTCGTTCTTTTATCCCTAGAGTTTCTAGGCTGTGGAACCTGCTGCCCGCGGAGGTCTTTCCTTCCCCCAAATCTTCAAGTATTTAAGTCCCGTGTCAACAAACTCCCTCTTACCTCGCTTAAGACACCCACGGTACGTTAGTATTTAGGCTTTTAGCCTTCGTGGTTTGTCCAAAGATAAAAAAATATATATGTACAAAGCAATCCAAAAGTTAAAATGAGGACGTATAATCGTCCCCGGGTCCAATGACTTCAGGCAAGCCTTAATACAACAGAGTGAATACGTTGTTCAGTCGGTTGTCTATATCGCTTTGCATCATATAAGTTTTTCGCTTTCTCCACAACACCACAAGGGGGTGTAGTTTGCGGCCATATATCGTGGCAAAGGAGCAGGTCATAAATAAACTTGTTTTGTTTTTAAATTTAGTTAGGTTAGGTTAATTAACGTGTAATATGTAACTGCCAAGCTACAAAGGTGTGTAGCAGCAACATTATAAGATTGTTTTCCGAAATATGTTTAAAATAATATTTGGTAGGGTCAGGGGCGACGTGTTGATGTTTAGGGGATAATAATGGTGCATAAATTAACTCCCAAATTAACCAAATATAAAATCCTCAGACAAGAAATAAATTCTTTTTAATTTTTATAACAGCCTATAAAGGCTAAAATAAACATTAGGTAGAAGGTACCATAGGTTCTAAAATATAAGATGTTTAACCAATTTTACCCCAATCTTTTGTCAACATTGTTCACGTACTTAAATATGCAAATCTTGCCTTTCACGTCATCTTTTAAACAACGCGATAGACCACCCTGAGGTTACAATTTTCTCAATAATCTCAAAGAACAGAAAAAAACTGCAATTTTGACGGTATAATTTACTTAAGATTGTTGAGTTCTAAAGGAAAACATTTGCTATATATAAATTATTAATGTTGCCAAAATGTGGGTAGACTATTAGAGATAGTTCTTAGCATCATACAAAGGGTACTAAGGGTGGGTATTTAATTAAACGCCTTTCTTAATATTCCTTAATTAAACCCAAGACGAATACACACATACATATACTATTGCAATATGTATATTCTTGTATTTTATATTTACGTAAATTTGTAGGCCTCTATATGCAATAAATAAATAATATTATTAATTTATCTACATTTTTTTTACTTTTAAAAATATTTCACAAAAAAGAAAACAACTGGATGGGAAGAGTTTATGAACAACTTGGCAGCAATGCTTATACCCCATTGGGGTCACTCCTATTTAAATCCATAGGCTTATAGGTCGGTTTTATTGCTTTTTTAATGTTCGGTCGCAGATCAGCCGGTCGCAGATAAGCCTATTTCTTCTTAGGTAAAATTGCGATGACCTAATTTTGACAACTATGTTGTGTAGATTCTTTGATTTTATTTTTTTTACAGGCCGCTCAAACAGCTCAAGCCGCCTTGGTAGGCAAACAAGCCATTGTTTACGGACTTAAAAAGCAAGTAAGCCAAGCTGAGCAAAGACTTCAAGCTGAAATCGCTCAATATCATCAGACACAGCAAGCCGCCGAAATCGCTTACCAAGCTGCTCAACAAGCTCAATCTTTAATCTCTACGATTAGTGCTCTTTTGGCTTCAGCTCAAGGTAAGCTCTTTTAGTCATTCTTTTAAAAGCATTTTTTTTATATCAGCAGTCTAATTTTACGTTGCAAAAAGTCATTATGACACCACCATTGTTAGATTGTTTTGTTTGTTTTTATTTTAAGTACGTGTAATATACAGGGTGTAATTTAATTATTGGCTAAAAATACAGGATTTGATTTCTTAGCCCATTTAAGGAAAAAAGTTCATATTAACCTATCGCCTAAACCTTCCATTAACTTTTGAGCTACAGGGTGTAAAAGTTTTAGGAAAATATCGTATTCTTATCATAACTTTAAAACTGCAAACTAAGCACCAATAGGAATTTTTATTCTAAAAGATTTTTAATTATTATCACCAATGGCATTTCTACGGGATGTATACTGAAGATTAAAAAGTGTACGCCATTGCTTTTCCAAAAATAAAATTGTTTTTAAAATTTTTATTTATGTTGCCACAAATATGACCTTTTAGGTTTTTTTTGTCAAATGCACCGTTTACGCGTTAAAACAAAAACCGTTTAGTAGGCTGGTACCCTATTTTTGCATCAAAGAAAAAATAGTCCAGCGATCATATATATGTTGCAAAAAAAAATGTGGATCCAAAATGATTTTTTTTTAAGTAATGGCATACCATTTTTTTGTTTTTGGAAAATATTTTAGTATTCATTTCATACAGAGGCCACTGGTAAAAAATTAAAAATATTTGAAAATTATCTACTTTAAAGAATTCTCATAGGTGCTTAGTAGGCGCGTGCCAAATTTCATGAAAATATCTCAAACAGTTTTAAAGCTATGATAAGAATACGATATTTTTTCTTAAAACTTTAACACCCTGTAGCTTAAAAGTTAAGAGGTTTGGGACACATTTTAATATAAACTTTATTTTAAAATGATCTAAAGAATTTTATTCTGTATTTTTAGCCATCAATTAAATTACACCCTGTATAGCTGATTCCACCTCTTTTAAAAGTTTTTACTATGTAAACTTTAATTGTTTTATTTAGGTGGAGGTCAAGTAGCAGAGAAAGCAGCAGCTGAAGCGGCTAGTGTAGCAGCTTCGCAGCAATCTATGGTTAACGAAGCTAAACGACGTCTTGGTTCCCTTATACATCAGTTACAGAACGCCGTACATGAGCTAAGTGAAACTGAAGCTGCATACTATAAGGCATCTAAATCGGCGCAAATCAGCTCAGTCTAACGCAGCTGCAGCTGGTGCTGCAGTTGTAGCTGCAAGTGCTAAGTCTCAATCTGAATCTTCTTCTGGTGGACATTCACAATATCATCATTAATAAATACCTGCTTAAACTGTTAACTGTGAGAATCTGGCTTAAAAATTATTTTTCCATGTCAAAACTGTTTATGTTGAAAAAAAAATATATTTTAGGTCTAATTAAAAATAATTTTTATGCCCAATAAAGTTAAGTTTGTAAAATGTATTTTGTTTTTGTAAATAAAGGGGATTTATTACTATTCTTACTTTATTTTTAATTCGCCTAAGTAAGGTCGGAGAAAATAGGATGCCAAATTTTAACAGGAAACGTCTATTTAATTTTTGGAACAAATTTATTTTTTCCGAAGACGTAACACAATTAAGTATGTATGTTGTATTAAGATTATGAGAAATCAAGATAGTTACATGATACGCCCAAAATCCAAACGTCATCATCCCTACCATCATATAGTAAATAACGATTTTATTCAAGACGACCACTTGTGAAAATAGCAAATAGCACACTGATTTCATGCATAGAAAATGCGTTATATCACACTAGTGTTGCAAAGTACTTTACAGCACTAGTGTTGCAGAAGTACTTTACAACACTGGTGTGATACATATTATGATGTCATTCTAAAAACTGCTATTGGTTTTGCAAGTGACATATTTATTGTAGTGACAGTAAAAACTTTTATTTACCTTAAACGGTAGAACCCAAATTAGCGAAAATCATCTTATTTTATATTTATTAAAATTTACGAAAAAATAAAAACATAAACAAAATAGACATAACCACAAAAACAACTTTCACTGACTGGCACAGTGTTGTCAGGTAAGTAGATCAAATTAAAAATCTCCTTCTACCTTTGAGCACGTACTTTATAGAGGCAGCCTTGCTGCTTGACCGTTCTGACCTAAAGCGCCAGAGAAAAAAAGCCTATAGATCAAATTCCTTCCTCTCTTTCTTCGTGTACTCAAACAACTAGTTAAATCTTTTTTTTAATCCCTAATTAAACCTAAGGCTAATACACACTTTATGAATCCACTTTCTTTTATCCATTCATAAATAGAATCAGACCCTTCCGACGTTGCCAAATGCTTTCCATATTTTGCATGGTAACTGACGTTTGGTAGTCGTTTTTTCCTTACTTTTAGGACTTTAGGTTATGCATTTACAATTTTCATATTTTTTATATTTTTTCTTAAAAATATGAGGAAAAAACTGTTATTTTTACTTAATTTTATATGTGATGTTCAGTTTCATTAACTCGTTTTACCAATTTTACCTCCACCCAGCACCCCTTTTCACTCCCCGGTCCCGTAAGTTTATTTACTGATATTTTAAAAAACGGAATATTTTGATATGCACCACTTACGTTTTATTTAGAAGAGTGTCTAAAATATGTAAGAATCGATAATTTTTAAAAAACACTTATAATAGCAGAAAACCCGTATTAAACTATTAGCGTTATTACCTAACATAACCAACAATTTATTAAGTGAGGGCTTTTTAATTCCAAAATGATAAAAGTTATATAATGCTTCTAGGTAGGTGATTTTCGATGTAAAAATATTGTCAAAACAGTATAATATAGCAGTGAGGAAAAGTATATATCACCTAGTGTTGCAAAGTTCTCAATTGTTTTTTATTTTTTCTGAACAGACAAACTTCAATTTATTTATTTCTTGGTGAATAATTTGTGGTTAAAAAACACGCTTTTTATATGCAACCGAACTAAAATTAGAAAATAATTTTTCATTAAAAAATATTATCATTTACATAGTAAAAGCGTGGGGTGCATTTTACTATTTTTTTCATAACTTTTCCATCATAGATATTTGCAAATATAATAATTATAACATTTAATATATTTATCACCCCACGCTTTTTACTATGGAAATGACAATATTTTTTTAATGAAAAATTATTTTCCTAATTTTTAGTTCGGTTGTACATATAAAGCGGTTTTTTTAGTTTTTTTTAAACTATTAATTATTTTTCATTTTTAGTTTCTGCTACTCTGACAAAATGGCGAAAATTTTTTAATGAACAAGAGTGGCAAATTTTAAAATTTTTCCAACAGATTGCAACTCACTAAAAATTTCTTCTTCATTAAGTAGCAAAGTTTGAAATTTTGCCAACAGATGGCAATCCAGGCAATGTTTGGACCGTTGCCAATATATTGCAAACCCACTAAAAAATTTCTTCTTCATTTAATAGCAAAGTTTGAAATGTTGCCAACAGATGGCAACCTAGGTGTTGTTTTTATAATATAATGGAATTTTTCTTTTCCTGGCGATCCAAAAAAGATAACGGGATACTGTTTGCAGATTATTGCATTGTCATGTTTCCTTAATACGTGTGCAAAGTTTCAAAGAAATCGAATAGCTGGAAGTTGGTTAAAATTAGGCTCAAAGATTCCGTTACATAGCCAGATAGTTACAACCCAAGTTAATAAAAGCGTGTTAACGGCATTTATTAACTGTTATTGTTCATAAAAATTGAACACCAATGGTGCAACTAACCCAATTGTGTAAAAGAACTCTATTAATTTTTATTGTTCATAAAAATTGAACACCAATGGTGCAACTAACCAAATTGTGTAAAAACTAAAAAATTTCTTCTTCATTTAATAGCAAAGTTTGAAATGTTGCCAACAGATGGCATCCTAGGTGTTGTTTTTATAATATAATGGATTTTTTTTCCTGGCGATCCAAAAAAGATAACGGGATACTGTTTGCAGATTATTGCATTGTCATGTTTCCTTAATACGTGTGCAAAGTTTCAAAGAAATCGCTCAGTCTAACGCAGCTGCAGCTGGTGCTGCAGTTGTAGCCGTGAAGTGCTAAGTCTCAATCTGAATCTTCTTCTGGTGGACATTCACAATATCATCATTAATAAATACCTGCTTAAACTGTTAACTGTGAGAATCTGGCTTAAAAATTATTTTTTTCATGTCAAAACTGTTTATGTTGAAAAAAGTCTCCAGGTATCCTTAACTATTGAGACAACAGGCAGTTTATACGCAAGCAATATTTGTAATTAAATGAATGTATACTTATTATCTAAGCATATTTATGAAAACCGTTTAATTTAATTATTTGTATGACCAAACAACACAACACAATAGATATGGACTAAATCTGAGGCGCTTTTGAAAAGGGTAAACAAATAAAATATCGATGGATTTAACAATACAAGGTATTTAAATTATAATAAAGTAGGCATTACTATTATAAACCTTACTTACACTAATAAAAAAACACATTTTTTTAAATGACCTCTTTATTTCTAAAAGATATATCCTATATATACATAATTATATTTAATTGTGAGGTAAACCGCAGAAGTCAAGCAAAGATTAAAGTTTTTGCCCATCCAAAACCGTTGAAACGTTGTACTCTGAACAATTCAGGTATCTCTAGGGGGATATTGTTTAAAAAATTATACAAGGCAGCTTCAATTCCTAAGTCAACGACACTAGCGGCAGGCAGACCAGTTATATGAACCTGTAAAAAAGATAAGTAGAGGGTGTAATGGCCGATTCTCACCTAGGGGTTTTAACCCGGGTAGTGCCTGGGCCCGTAATGAAATAGACTTTCTGATAAGAACCCCTTAAAACCATTTTAGGGGTTTTTGTTTGACGAGTTTACAACGAAGATTTATACCGCCATATATGGAAGAGGCGCTTTAACCCAGCCTGTCAATGTTAAATGTTTCGGGTGTCGAACTGGGCGAAGGTGTCATTTTTTGTCGGACAAGTCGTAAAGATACAGTCACGAAATCCGCCTAGTCCGATACCCGAAACATCTGTTTGAGTCTTATGGTTTTTTAACTGTAACCCTTACCATTTTTGGCAACAATGTTTAAAAATTGCATATAAAACATTGTGGTTAACCGGTCCGACAAAAAAGTTACCCATTTTCCTAATCCGACACCCGAAACATTTGACATTAACAGGCTGTGTTAAAGAGAACACCCTGGGTGTCAACCAATATTAGACAAGCCATATCTCCTAGAAAATGAGACATACCAAAATTAAACTTGGTATAGAAAAAGGAGAGTTTATGAATTGTTAAATGGAACACTCGGTATATTTTAGCATTTGTGGATTTCTTAGACCATTCCTAATTAGACTGTGATATTGTATCAAGGTGGCCATGATTTTTTATTTATGTCCTTATAAATGAATTCTTAAAGTTAGATTCATCACATCATTCAAAACCATGTTTTTCTTTTTAATGCTTGTCTAAAAGGGTTACCAAAAAAATATAAGTAATACACGAAAATGTCAATTTTCAGCTTGTTTTATTCCTGTTTTTCATCATAGGCGTAACTAGCCATTTATCATGGAAGGAGCCCAGTGGGGCCTGGCAACATCCTGGAAGGGGCCCAGACGCCGCTAAAACGTTATATGTACACATATCCATAGAATAATTTGCGTCCAATCACGGCCCCGTAAATCCAATAATAAAAATGGTTAAAAAAAAATCAAGTAGCCTAGTCGTATTTGAATATGCCTACTACTCTAGGAGTTATGGCTTGTGTCAATAAATTAGTTGACACTTGACATCCCATTAAAAAAACTTTACAAAAATACAATATTTAGTATTTTTATCTTTAATGGTTCTGGTATAGCCACTTTGATAAGGATTCTGGTAAACAACATGATAAGCAAGATTTTTTTTTTAATTATCTTAAAACGAAGATTTTTTTCGTATATTATCATGCCAGTGCCGAATTATGTTTACTTAATTTTATATCTTATTTACCGACTCTAGTTAAAGTCGATGCCCATTTTATCTAATTAATCTTTTTACAGTACAGTATCAACGGTAAACTTATATGTTACCGTAGAACAATGATAGTTTTTCTTATAAGAGCACTTTTGCTCTTCGTGGTATTCACCATGGACATAGTACAGCCACTTTGATATGTCCCTGTGAGTAGTGTTGGGTCAAAGGTAAATACCCAGTGGGTAGGTAAATAAAAAATGGGTTTTTACACGGGTATTAACCCAAATTATATTTACCCATCCAAAAACTGGGTATTTTTAAAAAATTAATTGAAAAATACTGTTTTTACATTTGACAAGCTCCAAATTAAAAACAAAGTTGGTATCTCGTTTACTTATAGACATTTGACACTGCTAACAGAGACAGATTAGGTTTATGGTTCCATACATTTATTTGGGAGGAAAATACCAAAATCAGTTCACTTCTAAGGTTAAGGAGCTTGGAAGGATCTAATCTGCTGGCGGATGTTTCAATAAGAATCTTGAGTGCACCAGTTACTCCTGCAGCCACAGAGAGGATATGTAGCACATTTAGCTGGATCCACTCCGTAAAACGAAATAAATTAACAACTGAAAGAGCATTAATAACTGCATTTATTTCTTACAATTTGAAACCAAAAACAAGAGAAACAAAAAATAAAAGATGCAGTAGCCAAACAAAATACTGTTTTGTCCCCCACTCTGCCTAAGACTAATTGAGTACGAGTTATTCCACTAATCAAAGAAATACCTACACGTGCTAATCAGTCCGAACAAGAAACAAAATAGAAGATACTAAAAGTGATATGCATACGTAACAAGAGAATATTCCTTACGCTGATTCCTCGTCGAAAGAAGACACTGATAAGGTTGAAAAAAATTATTTTTAAAAAGAGGTTGTAACATATTTTAACCATAGTAATTTATTCGGACAGCCAGGCAGCTATCAGGGCAGTCAGTTCATGCAAGATCAGCTCTAAGCTGGTGCGGGACTGTGTAACCGCCCTGGAAGAGGTGGGTGCGTCCAACGTAAGGTCATCTATTAGATCATGGATCATGAGGGAATCACAAAACTGGTGGATAAGAACACCAGACCAGCGTCAGGCGAAAAAATTCATAAAAGGCATACTCGCCGGAATTTACGAAAGACCTTCTGAATTACAACCGGAAGGCAGTAAGAATTATAGTGGGTCAACTAACAGGTCATTGCAGACTGAATAAACACCTGGAAACAATAGGCCTGGCAGAAGAAAACCTAGGCAGGTTCTGCCAGGAAGAAGAAGAAACTGCAGAACACATATGGTGCTACTGTGAAGCCCTTTGTCATCTGCGGTTTGCAAGGCTGGGTGAGGAAAAACCTAAAGCAGAAACATTTACCAAGTACCAGTTTCAAGCTTGTGGAGTCTGATTCAAAAAGACCAGCTAGGATAGTGTGCTCTAATATAGGGATGAAGGATACACAATAAACTTGAGCAGGTTGCAGTGTTAGAGGATTACAGTCCACCTTCAAGCTAATCTAATCTAATGTAACCTAACATATTAAAAGCTTTAAAAAGTATATTCTTTGTCTTGTAATTCAAAAAAATTAATATACCCACATAAATATCCACTTTGGGTATTTATTGGGTAAATACCCAAGAGTTTTGCCCAGCACTACCTGTGAGGCAGGCAAAACGCGGTCTTAGGTTGGGTCCAGACTTGAACCGCGACCTGCAACCGTCCTACATCGCAAACATACCTGGACTTGAGAACAAACGCCGTCGCTTACCTGCTACGTGTTGCAGCTTGAGATTTGCTTCGGTCCACAATATGGATCTGTATAAATGGTTACTGTGCGAAGTTCGATGCAGCGTGCGTGGATGCGACGTCGCGTCGTCGCCCACCAACTCTTCTGATGTTAATTTACCGACAAGCTGTAAATCGCGGCAATCGTCGAGCTGCAACACTTGTTAGGTTCGGAACGGGGTTCGTTCGAACGTTCAGATATGTTTACGCCGTCATACGATTGCCGGTCATTTTATAAATCTGGAAGCGGCTGCTGTAATTACGAGATCTCTGTTTGCAACGTGGTTTGCGAAAAGGTATGGCTTCATGTCGTGGTTTAAATCTGGACGCACTTTGAACTGTTGAAAAACGAAGATTTCTTTTCGCATAATCAGTGAAAAATTGTTTCCATTTATTTTTTTAGATCGCTAGTTTTTGGAAAAATAATCTGAGTAATGTCACTCTTAGATACAAGGAATTTAGAAAAAAAAAACACTAATTAGAAATTTACATTTAAATAGTACTTACGTCAACTTTGGAAGCCTTTCCATTGAGGGTAAACTCATTGACAGTTTCGTTGTATCCTTGGGCTTCTTGACCTGGTCTGGTGATATTAAAATAACCTGTCCAGTCGATATTGTAGATATCAATTCTAAAAAGTAAAAACGGATTTGTTGGAAACTTTTAAATACTTCTAAAAGTGTAAATTAAAAAATATTACAATAGACCTTTTACACACTTCTATTAGCCTCACTTATATGTATGTATGTAACTCTTCTAAATTACGCCATCTATATTTTATTGTTAGTAGTACTAAAATAAGTAAAATTTGTTTGAATACAGGTCCCTGTTACCAAGCCTAAATGTCTTATTACTGTTTTTAATGTTAAGTGCCCAAAGGCTTTTTTACAATAATACTAGTATTTTTCGGTCAATATTGTTTTAAGATTATTTTTAAAATTATTATTACCGTTTTAGTTCGACATATGCTTTACAAGCGTGTTTTTTTGTTTTTTTAACTCATCCTAATTTTAAAACCCATTTTAATGAAATACAGGGTTTTCCAAGAGAGTTTTCCAATATAGAACTAATAGTTTTTTAAATATGACACCCTATGCATGATTCTATTGTTTGATCTTTTAAAAAAGTCTGGAGGTTGGTTCATTTATAGCTACTAATTTATACCTATCCATAGGAGTTTTTTAATACTGAGAATAACAAATCATTCAGTAATATTTAGGGATTTTTATAAATTATAATATTTATTCTGAGTAGCAATAATTATCGACCAATAACAGTAAAATTGTAGAATTAACGCCACATTTAGTTTTTACAGTAAGGTGCTTTTGACAATTGCACTGTGCACTAAGGATGAGCGATGTTCATCGATGTTAGCTTGATCGATGGTCGATGTTTTATTCTAACATTGGATTATTTGGAAAGAGTTAAGAACATATAATTTTAGTAATTAAATAAGATTTTTGATAGTTGGATAGAAAAACATGTAGTAGTGGGGAAAAACTAGGACCAACATGTAGTAGGACCTCTTTTTTTTGTTTTTGAAAAAATTTGGATACCAAATTTTGTCTGTTGAGCCACACCCGCCATAAAAAAATTAAATACGTCCGTGGCAACGATGTTTAAGAAACATCGATCTTATTTGTTCGACATTTGGTTGTCATTGATGGTCACCTTAGATGTCACCATCGATGTTTGGCTTCGATGTCGCATCCCTACTGCGCACCCTAAGAACCCACTTAATCTTTATCTGTACTTACTTGAATGTTCCTTTCATATCGTTGTCAAAAATGGAATTTGGACGTCAAGTTCCCAGTTTCCCACTATAGTTAATATAGGCCAGACAAGTTCATAATCGTAGACAACAAGTTCTGGATTATGGTAGGGTGTTGCATTTACTACAGGCATAGTGTAGTTTAACAAGCTATGAAGCACATTGTTAGTCAAATTTAAAGAGTACCTAAAAAAAAGATTAATTAATAATGAATAATTGTTTGCAAATACTTTTATCGGTATAAAGTGATACTTTTTACAAATCCATAGTTTGACAGTACAAAAAGGTCACTTGATGAATTTGTTACATACTATATTTTTTCTACGAACGTATATATTTTATAATTTTAATTTTTGAGTCTCTCTAATTCCTTATAATTATTATTAAGTGTTTTTACTTAGTGAAATCACACACTATCGTAGACAGTCCCTTACTCTCTCCATTTTACACGCTATAAGTCTCGTTACGCATGCATTGAAAGTATGGATGGTGGAGGGGAGGATAACCATCTTTTATGGCGAAGTTTAAAAAGTGGCCACCGAATGTAACAAATTGGTATGGCACCACAGTAGCCAGAGGAGGGATTTTGGTATTTCTTTCCTTTTTTATTTTGTATCCATCTGTCCTTTTTCATTTGGTATCTCACTCTAATAATTCATGCTCATTGGTTAAAAAAGCTCTTCTGGCTACTGTGGCGCCACCTTAAGTTGCTTCTTTCGACGGACACTTTTAAAACATTCAGATGGTTATCCTCCCTCCACTATCCATAATTGAAAGTAATTGGTGTATTCCTTTTATGCTTTAGAACCGCCCAGAACGACACCGTAAGTGTTCCTTTTATAGTGGAGTTGTTCTGCAGAACCGTTCTATTACCTCTCCCTTGCCTCTCATGCACCATCATCGAAGGAGGTGCACGAAGTATTCCGACACTAATGACATATGCCAAAAGGCAAATAGTAAACATACTTGGTTATATTTGAAAAGTATCTATATTCATTTACTCTGGTTAAATAATTAACCCGAAAAAATTAATATAAACCACGGATGACTAAAACAAAGAGAACAAATCTGTCAAATCTTATAAATGTCATACAACGGGCAAATCCCACTGTTTTTTTGGTGTTTCTTTTAAAACTGTTTTGATCGGTTCTGAAGAACGGTTCTACAAGTTAAAAGGAATACACCAAATGTATACGACAAAAAGTTTAGTTGTCAATGCCTAGAAGTAAACATTACAAAATCAAAACTATAATACTACTCCCAGGTCTTCCATAGCCGTTTTATAGTAAAGTACAAAAATCTAGAAAATTTTTCTTAGTACTGATAAAATAAAAGTGTTAAGTGGTTAACCTCGAGTGTTTTTGGAAACCTACGATGAAAAAACTTGAATAAACTAAGGTGAATTATTTAAATAAACCATCAACCTAAATTAAATAGCCCTAATTTTATAAAATTCTTTAAACTGAACACTTATTTTTAAAGTCCGTAACAATAATAATACACAAAAAGACAACAACAAAACGACAGAATATTTGAGTAGAAAGTCGAACAAAGTAAGGCAACGAAGCAAGATAAGAAGCAATTTGACCAACCTGACAATAATAAAATATGAATTAAAAGGTTTTTTTTCGGTGTTAATCGAAGGAAATTTTTTATGTTAGTGGATGCCTTAAGTAACGACGGTAGACTAAAAACCAGTTACAAAGATGCCAAAGCGTCATACAAATAAAAACGGCAATCAACTATCACTGTATAAACGCGTCGTTTACATCGTGTGCGAGCAACAAAAAGGAGAATAATTGAAAGTGATACAAAAGTGGTGACGCCGTGGCATCTTCGCTACTGACGAGAACTTTAATATGTGTTCAGTACACTAATTAAAAGGCCAAATTTTAATAACTTTTGCCGAAATTTTTATTCTGTTACGTTTATCATCTGTTTTGGGCGAAGAACCAATTTTAAAACGGTGTTTACTAATCGATTATGTTGACCTTTAAACAATGTATTATATGTCAAAGTTGTCACCAATTATAACCGCGGTTATAATTGGTTGAACGCCTAAAATTGATGTATGTAATCGAACGTCGGGTACAGCTGATTGATGACGTGCATCGGAAATTGTTTTGAATTCTTTATAACCTTTCACGTGCATAAGCGGTGCATACGCGTTGGGTTACATTACATTCAATTTAAAAAAATTGTCAGACGTGGGGCGTCACGCGTTCGCACGTCTCATATGTAACGGGACCAAAGGTTCCAAGAGGGAGATATACACACCTGGACAAAATAAAAACCGGACAAACAAAATTTTTTCAAATTTAATTTTAAATAACTTGTTGATTTTTTGGCCGATTTTATTTATTTTTTGAACAAGTTGCAGCTCCGTTTATCAATATTATTATTAAATACGAGTATTGCAAAAAGTTTTATAGGATTAGCTGTTATACAGGGGAGAGCCAAATGTTAAATTTTGACCTAAATTTTTAAACACCCTGAGGAATAATTAAACGGTTTTTATTTTCTCCCGGAGAGTATTAGGAATTTATTATTTTTTGTAAATTAGATTTAGCTTGCAATTATGAGGCATTCAAAAGAAACCACTACTGACTTTTTGTGATATACAGGGTGTTTCCCAATTGCGGTAAGAAAATGTGAGGGCTTATTTATTATTTATAAACAAAGGTCCGAAAATTCTTTGTTTATAATATACACGGTTCTAAACTTTAAAAAAAACGAGTTTTTAATACTACTTCTAGCCTTACGAAATTTAAATTAATTTTGGGCGTGGTATTTGTTAAAATAGAAAATAAATTTAGCCCTAAATAAACTTTTATTAATAAGCGGCGTGAGGCGCCGCTCATCTAATATTATTGACAAAAAAATGTTCGCCACTGACTTTTTGCAACTTTCATATTTTTTTTTTTTTTTTTGGATGAAACACTTAAAAGTACAATTGTTTTTGTTTTCTAATATTTTAACGAAGCATGCTTAGTTTTCCAGAAAAAAATTCTAAACTGCATATTCCTGGACCATACAAGAAATATTAGGACATGTTCTTTTTCAAAAATTATTTTTTTAATCTTCCTTTTAGCTATTATATTATATTTTATAATATTATAATATATTTAACAACAATATTTAATACCTAATTAAATAACGTTTATATTTACACATTTTACGAAACAAATGGGTTTTAGAAAATTTTCAGGTTGTATAAACAAATAAACTATTTTTTCTATAAAATTGGCACAATTTCCTTACCGCATTTAGTGTACTGATATACATTTTATAAGAAAAACTTAACTTACTTAACGAAAGCTTGTTCTCCAGCAAAACTAAAGTTACTCATGTAAAGAGGATCGTGCTTTGGAACTGGAATAGTTGGAACTCCTTCAACTAAAGCTTTATTGACGCATTCTAGGAATGTCTTAACGTCATCCAGATCATCTAAAAAATATTATTGAATACGTTATAATTAAATCAAAGACCAATAAAACTATATAGGATAGTATTAGTATTAAAATAGCTATGTATGTATACTAGACTGGGCCAAAAAAAAAAATTCTAACGGTACTGTAAAAATATGGATTATGACGACGAAACAAAAATAACCTGAAATTTTCAGCCCTTAAAATAAACATTAAGACGTGCATCATTATATTTATTGATTTTTCAACAATTGTTACATTTTTATACTAAATCTCGAAACCCTTGAACCTTCGACCAATTCATATTCTTAAGACGAAATTAAATTCTCTACAAAAAAACTTTTATAGTAATTTTTTCCGTAGAAAAAGCCGACTTCTTGTAATCGCGCCTTAAACATTTATTGTTATTTTTTTATTATTTTGTCACT
Organism: Listronotus bonariensis; assembly: GCA_014170235.1. Taxonomy (NCBI): domain Eukaryota; kingdom Metazoa; phylum Arthropoda; class Insecta; order Coleoptera; family Curculionidae; genus Listronotus; species Listronotus bonariensis. The sequence continues at coordinate 75,744 of JACEGR010002983.1, forward strand.
TATATCAAAGAATACCAATCCATAGAACTCCACAAGTGAGATTTCAGCGTACACTAAAAAATTTATTACCTACCGCAACCAACAGATGGCGAAAGTGTAACGATGTTGCTTTGCTAATACGATTACCATCATAAATTGATAGCAGTCGCTGACGAGCAGTCGGCCCGATCAGTTAGAGTGAGGATATACGCAAAATTTAATAAAAATAAAATCCCCGATAAATGGACCCAGTATCCATAAGATTATTAAATTTATTATTTCAGAATAGAATATATCGATGCGTTTTTACAAAACATCGTAAGCGACATTCGCTAATTTTACGGCAAACGATTTTTTCTTGCCATCGCGTTATTTTTAAAGAAAAACCGAGATCTAAATGTTTTTATTTTAGATTTCTCCCTAATTTGAATTACAAAACAAACATATTTAACATTTAATGTCAAAATTTTCAGAATCTCCAAAAAAAAACTAAAAATTTTAAAATTCTAAACCTAAATAATGGTTAATTTTTAAATTTTTTATTTTTATTTAATTTATCTTGACAACGGTGACAGACTTGCCACCAAAACGTCGATTTTTAGTTCTCTATTTACTTGCTTTATTATTTTTTTTTTTTTTTTTGGTTTTTTGGTACTATTAATTTATTTTTTGGCGTGTACCCAAATAACTACCATTAATTATAAACCGCAGAACCAATATAGAACATATCTTCATCTGAAATAAAGCCAATGAAAAAAAACGTTTCCTGTAAAACTGTCGAATGTCGCTTACGGTGTTTTGTCAAAAACCCATCGATATATCCTATTCTGAAATCATAAATTTAATAATCTTATGGATACTACCATTTATCGGGGATTTTATTTTTATTAAATTTTGCGTATATCCTCACTCTAACTGATCGGGCCGACTCGACTGCTCGTCAGCGACTGCTATTAATTTCTGATGGTAATCGTATGAGCAAAGCGACATCGTACTAGTTTCGCCATCTGTTGGTCGCGGTAGGTACTAAAAATTTTTAGGGAACGCTGAAATCTCACTTGTGGGGTTCTATGGATTGGTATTCTTTGCTTATATTCTAGATTTTTAAGGTACCATAAATAATCATATCTTTACAGAACAAATAAGTATTCTTAAGCAAAATTTTATGCTCTACAAAAATAACTTTTACCATTTTTTTGGTAAATTCATACCTTTCAAATTTAATCAATGTTGAAATTGAAATGAAAATTTATTTCAACATTGAATAACTTTGAAAGGAATTCTTTATCGAAAAATGTTTTAAAACCTTTTTTGTAGAGCATAAAATTTTCTTTAGGAATGATAATTTGTTTTATGAAAATATTGCTATTTATGGTAGTTTAAAAGACAGAATCCAAGTAAAAAAATTTAAAAATTTAGAAAAGTTTAAGGAACCATTACAAGAAAAGGGCTTGTTTTACGGAAATTTACTAGAACAGCTATACGTAAATAATTTAATTTTCTTCAAAAATTTAATTGGAATTGGAAGGTTTAAGAATAACTGATTCCAAGATTTTGTATTAAAAATTGAACGATTGTTGGAATATCAATAATTTCAATGATGCACTTCTTAATGTTAAAATTAAGGGCTGAAAATTTCGGGATATTTTTTTCATCGTCATGAACAATATTTTACAGTACCTACCTACTGTTAGAAAAAAATGTTTGTTTTTTTTTGCCCAGTCTATGTATATTGTGACGTATAATTTTGAAATATACATATAAGGGCCACTTTACGTCACTTTGACCAATGTACCATATGGAACTATCTTCTTGGGACAAGGAGACCGGTGGACCATCAAACTAACTTTACATTTTTTTTTAAACAACAACTTAAACTAAATAAATTTAGTACGGGCATACCCCCCACTAGGAGTAGCCTGTACGGGGGCTGAACTAAAACTTTAACTTTATACTTGACTACACTAACTACTTCTTATCTGATCAAAATCCCCTAACTTCTTTTCTCTCTTTTTAAATATCAAATTTTCCAGTGTTTGTTTGCATTTCTACGCTACCCAGTTTGTTTAATGTTTTTATTTTATTATTATAAAAGTAACCTAGAAAATTGTTTAATTTATACTTTTAAGACCTTGACACCTCAAGTATATTTTTATGTAGCAAATTTCCCAATGTTAAGTAAACTAATTAAAATGTATACTTATTTTAAAATTCCCAAAAATGTATATTTTTTAAATTCCCAAAATGTATACTTTTTTATATTAGGTGTTCACAATATAAGGTGTCACCGAATCTGTTGTTTCATTTAAAGTTTCGGAAGTGAGACTCACTCTTTCCAAAGTTAAAGCAAGGTCAAAAATATATTTTCCTTTGACCACATGTGAAAATAGCAGATAGCACACTTATTTCATGCATACAAATGTTTTATATCACACTAGTGTTGCAAAGTACTTTACAACACTCGTGTGATATCTGTTATGATGTCATTTCAAAGGATTGTATACATGTCTTACGCCAGCCATAACAAAAACAGCTATCATTGCTGTCATATTGTTTTGTAAAATAAATTTTGAGTTGTCAGGCTGTTTTTTGAAATTACTTTGAAACAAACCATGCAATATTTTTTAAGTGAGGACCTTTTTCATTTCTAAAATAATGAAAGTTATATACAAAGCTACCAGTTAGGTGATTTTCAATATAAAAATATTGTCAGACAGTATAATACACCACAGTGAGGAATAGTATACAGGTGTGGAAACCAACTGGCCGACCGGGAATTAAAAGCATAGGAAATATTCGAGGTGGGGGCTCGTCGCCATCTGACTCGGCAGACGGAACCGGGGTAGGCTAGGAGCCCCTGATTGCGTTCTGTTTTAATGCTCGTTGTAGTGGTGAATTTTGGGAGAGTACAATAACAACTTGGTGGAAGGGATTCAGTGTATGATTTGGTTATGGTCGACGGTTTGCTTTCCATACCGGTAAATCATCCTTTATAAAAAATGTGATTAATTGTTTTTTTTTATTTTTCTGTGAATTCAAACTTAAAATTAGTTTTAGGTAAAAATTTGTGTCGTCAATATATATAACTTGCTAAATAAAGAATTTAATAATAATATAACAAAGTGGCGTATTTCATTTTTTCAATTTCACATGTTCACAACTCCGTTAAATAAAATTAGTTAATTATCATATTTCCATAACTTCTAAGCTATCAAAATTAAACTTGTGTCAGTTTGTGATATTAAGGGGCAACTTTTTAGGCAATATTATCGGCTCTAGTCAATTTTCCTATATGCTGACGATTTGTGGTCGTACATTACTTGTGTGAATATTACTTTTTTACACACGTGGGGAACAATATTTCCACTTGTATAAAATAAGTCATTTTCCACACTTGTAATGTAATATACTATTAAACCGTCATTAAACTTTAGAAACAGTTTAGAAAACATGAATTATGCAAGACTTTTTACGGTTTTATTTAACAGTAAATTGGTACATCTATATATTATTTAGGAGCCCTATGTAGTGGTAACATTTTGCTATTATAAAAATACAGCGTGTCTTATAAAGTTCTTACCAAATAAGAAACTTGTTTAATATTTACTACACCAAAAAAGTTACTTCTGATAAAGGTCCTGTTTTGGTAAGAAAATCATTTTTTATATTATTATTTTAATGTTAAACATGTATCAGGGGTGGCGTCAAAAAGGTTTTATAGCAAAGCAATTTTTTTCTATTTCTAAATTGACTATATGACTGTATACGTTTGAAAGTTGAGTCGCTATATGAAGTCCGCTAAGCAATTTAACTCCTGGAACTTTGTAGTTAGTGGCTCTTAAACCATAAGTTATATTTTATATAACTAAATAATCGTACTAATAATAAAATATTCTATTTTGACATCATATTTAAAGTAAGTATAATTACTGGCACTATAATTAGTGTAATTTATAATTAACACGTTCGCTACCGAGGGTCATTTTGTGTTTCGACCCCATAAACCACTTTATTATTTTTTGTAAAATTACTTTATTTTGATGTTTATTGCAGTGCTAATTAGTTGTAGTGTTGGAATTTAACATATTTGAGTGTTTATTTAACCCGACTCATATATGAGTCGGTGGTCCATTTTATTACATTTTTTTTAAATAGACCTGGCTCACATACGAGTCGTAAATAAAAGTTACTTTCACTAGATATAGGTATTTACTAACAGTATATAGGTACATTTTTGATATCAAAAATCGTTAATAAAAAAATAATTCTAAGAATCTAAAAAACTAATCTAAAAAAAATATATATTTCTTGTACAAAATTTTTGGCAAAGACTACATAATTTTTTTTCTAAATATCTAAAAAAATAACTAAAAAAAATTGCTTCTATGATATCTTTGACATTAAAAAACTAAACAAAAATATATTCTAAATATCCAAAAATTGAACTAAAATAAATACTATACTTATACTAAATGCTACACCCAGACCACCTGACACACATACGAGCCGAAGCATTACACAGACCGTGTTTTAAAACAAAACCTCTACAGGAAACCCCAAATTTTTAAACTCGCATTTAGTATTATAATGTAGCCGGCTCACATTTGAGCCGGCGGTCTATTTTAAAAAGTACTGGCTCATATATGAGCCGCTTGGTAGCGAACGTGTTAAGTGGAATGGTAATAGAAGTAACATGCTAGTTTAACATGTTAAATAATTAAAAATCGTCTTTTTAATTCTACGTTAAGTTTTTTTTATAAGACTCTTAAAAGTTTTATAGCTAAAATTTTAAGGACATTTAATGTATAAAAACCTATATGCCAATAAATAAAATAATTTATATTAGCCGTGGTCTATAACATCTAACTCTTAAAAGATAGCTTTGTCTTGCAAGCATTGATTTCGGCCAGTAATTTTTGCCTAATGCAAGTGAACCAGTCAAATTGTCGGTACGATCAAGCATTGCTAGGGTATTGTAACTTGCTGACGATAACCGATCTTTTGGGGACTTAATACGATATCGGACTTCATAAGACGACTCGACTTTAGGCGAAAATTATGCAAATATATCACGTGTAACTTCGTTTATGACAAATGAGCTGAAAAGTAAAAAAATAATTATCTGCAATTTTTCTAATAGTTTGGAGTAAGGCGTTTTCGCCTCTCTCGAGTCGATGCCACATTTTTAATTAAGAATTCCAAAAGAAAAAATTGCACGCCTTCTGTATACTCATCTTGTATATTTAAAGGTTACCCTTGATGACGTTAATTATCATTACGAACAGAAAAAGTCCTTTGTTTCTTTTTAATCTGCACTTTAAATGATAGAAACTAAATGAGAGCTGGTAAATTTTGACATTTGTGAAAAATTGACAAGAGGAAAAAAATGCTTCACACAGCTGTTTTATTTTTTTTTTTTTCTTAATATATTTTTTTATTTTGTTCTGTCATTTATGAATGTTTTAATAAAATAAATAAAATTTCTAAGAAAAGGAAACACTTTTTATTAACTTTTTATGGCCAATTTTACAATTTTTTTAAAGCAAGTATATACGACTATAAGTTTTAAAAATATCGCCGGCGTCTTTTGTTTATTTGGAAACAGGCTCTTTTTGTAAGTTAACCCGTATATTTAACATACAAATTTGTTGTGAATATTTATTTTATTATCAAGCAGAACTTTTAGAAAGATGCACATTTTTTCGTAAATTTAATAATTTCCATTTAATTTGGTTAGAACTTCTGAAGACACGCTGTATTTATTTCTTTCGCTTTTATATCATATTATAGTCCAGGATTTCGATTTTCGACGGTATATAGGTAAATAGAAAGATTCCAAAAAAACCTTTTCTCTTTTTTCAAATTGCTCACTTTAAATGTTGTAGAAATAGGCAAACCAGAGAGAAATTTTACATGTCCTCCTTCAAAAATTTCTACTCCCAAAGTCAAAAATTTGGCCCCAGTTGTGGTAATTATGTTTGAAGAAATGACCAATGGCAAAATTTAAAAAAAATGTAACTTACCTGCACTGGCAGCGCCAATAAGGGCCACGAGAACGATTGCTAGGAAGGTTTTCATGTCGGAAAATCTGGTTTGGTACAGAGTAATGCAAAACTTTGATTTTACACTTTTATAGTATTTTTGTCTATAATTTTTATCAGTGATAAGCAAATACCCTTCAATTGGAAAAAATACAAATAGACTTTAGCATTGCATTGTTTGACCTATTACTATGCACTGATTATGAGAGCTTATCTGAAACTTAAGTTTTTGCTATTTTTTTTAAATTTCAGGGACACACAATAGAACAAAAGTTTCTTATACCAATATAACCCAAAGTGATATCTATCGACCTCGTGGCTTTAAGAGCTAATTTTTGGTATTACTTCATTTAGAGGTGTTATGTGACATTTGAGTAGAGTAAAGTGCCCTAATTCAACTAATAATTATACTCTAACTACTTTTTTTGCCTAATTAACTCAGTAAATTTCTGAAGTTTTTATAACAATACGAGGTATAGGCTAATTAAATAGAAATAAAACGTGCATGTGTAATAACTAAAATTAAAATTTTAAGAAAAATGGACAGTTTTAGCTGACAAAAAACACATTTCTAATATCGGATAGGGTATTCGACATAAAGATAACCTCATAAAATGAGCCATAGAGCCAGAAACACAACAAAAATATTAAATTTTAGTTGGTAATAAGGCCTTGTATACCTAAAAATGGTGGTATTCTAGATAAATATAAATAAGTAATATTTTGTCCTAATATCGGATATTCCATTTCCATTCCATCCGATTTTCTAACTGGTTAAGTACCCTCTCATTTTAAGCAGTCAGTAATGGTGCCAATACATAAGTCAGGGTCTAAGAGGGAAATTAAAAATTACCGACCAATCAACCTAGTAAACAATTTTGCAAAAAATTTTGAAAAAATTCTTCAAGATAGGTTAATACAGTTCTATAAAGCTTTTAGTATCTTATCTCAATTTCAGTTTGGGGTTTTCTGGAGGATTGCAGTACCTCTGATGCCATGCACTCCTTAACCTCGGAAGTAGTGAAGAGCCTTAACAATAACAATAACAGTATTGCAATATTTATTGACCTCTCAAAGGCATTTGACACAGTAACACATGTAAAGCTGATTGAGGTTCTGGAGTTGTATGGGGTAAGAGGTGTTGCACAGCAAGTTTTTAAAAGCTATTTGGAGGAAAAGGACCAATTCGTTAAAATAAATAACACAATTAGTGAAAAAACAAAAATAAAAATAGGTGTTCCACAAGGGACAATCTTAGGACCGTTACTTTTTATAACATATCGCTACTTTGGAAGAAGACCGACACAACTTAAAAAATCGAAGTTTTGAGAAAATGATTTTTAAAAGATTTAATAAAATTGTAATTGAAATATCTTGGTAATAACAAATTATAGCATTAAGCTGTTTTAGCCTGGAATATGTTATACCTGTAGTTAACTTTATTTTGGGTTAATGTCGTACTACCCCTTAAATCAACCCAGTTATATTTGACTTGTAACAGTCTTGTCGAACGGTCAAACAAGTTTCGAAATTTCGGGACTGTTATAAGCTTCATCTAGCCGCGTACGAGATACCAATAGAAGTTACCTTTGTAATACTCTTGCATATAAAAATATACCATTTTTACGTTGTGTTTTATAAAAAAAAAAAAAAAAAATTAAATTTTTTAACTTGTGCCAGTCTTCTTCCAAAGTAGCGATATATAAACGCATAACTTCAGCTACAAATTGACGGTAGGATCATATTATATAGCACTTGTTTTTTCTGGACATTCCTGGGAGGAAGTCAGAGAAATTGCGATACGTGGATTCAAAAAAGTTAAAAATTGGGTTAAAACATTCAAATTGTCACTTAATGAAACTAAAACCAATTATATCGCTTTTTAATAACAAACACAAATAGACCCACATTTAACGAAATTAATTTCAGTGATGACATCACAAACTTTAAAATTAAAGGAGTCAAACAGGTAAAGTACTTAGGGGCTGTTTTGGATCAACATTTAAAGTAGACTGCGCATATAGAATATCTTACCACTAAAATAAGGAAACTAATTCAAAGTTCATAGTTCAAAATTATATCTTAAAAGTGTTATACAAAAGAGATAGACTTTACCTCACTCATTTGTTATATAGTGAGATTGTTAATGATCTGGATGTGCTTTACATCCAGACACTTTGCAAATTGGTTCACCAGAACAAAGTATGGCAGAATCACATAAGCCATGCTTATTCAACAAGACAAAATATAAATAGTCATTTGACTTTACCCCCAAATCATCGAACCATAAAAATGAGACATGCCACATACTTAGCCCCTAAATTCTATAATCTTTTATCAAAATATATAAAGAAAATAACAAGGAATGACATTTTTACAAAAAGAGAAGATTGTATATATTTAAAAATCAGCGAAGCTTTTTGCAGACAAATTTGGTGAATTTTACTGTTGTAATCTTCAGGGTTATTTTCTTCTTTTTCTGTGTCGTGAGATGTTTTCTGCAGAGTATTGCTCTGTATATTTGTTGATTTTTGTTTTTTTTTTGTTTTTTAGTCATTTAAGATTTGATTTATTATTTATTTTTTAGGTTTTAATTTTATTTTTGCCTTTAGTTGATTTTTTAAAGTTTATTATTGTTGAAACAAAAAGATACAAAACATTTAGTATAAGGTTTATATGTTTTCATGAAAGCAAACAGCCCTTACTCATAAAAATGTACCTACCTAGTTTTGTAAATTAGGCATGGTACAGAAAAATGCAAAAAAATACATTAAATTTTATGAGTATATAAATAAGCATTTTTAACATATAAAAATACAAAATGGTAATAAGAAATAGAAAAACATTATGGAAGAAGAACTTGTTACACATTGCATGTTTTATCTATTGCTTATACAGTATACCAAAACTATATACAGTACAAAAGTATATTATCACAGAAAAATATCATATATATATATATATATATATATATATATATATATATATATATATATATATATATATATATATATATATATATATATATTTTGTAGATTTCTTGGGGTATGTAGTCCTTTAATAAAACTATATATAAAATTTTTGCATAAATGCAATTTCTATTGACGTTTCGGCTGGCATCCCAAGCCTTTATCAAAATAAAATGGTCAAAACACTGCAAATAAATATTCTAAAATTAGGTGGTACAATACAACAAGAAAAATCGCTTACCTTAAAACATAGTACAACACAATTATTACATGTCAATTTACATCAAAACAATATCAAAACAAATCGCACAGTAAAATGTAAAAACGAACAACAAACACCATCCTTTTATCGATGGTGGTATACATACACTGATACTACATCGATATAGGTATTGCATATTTTTTACCCTTTCAGATGTACTTAATATATTTAACGAATTTTGATTTTTGTTTGTTTCTTTTTTTTTTGGTAAACTTAAAAACCTACAATGTATTAAAATATATATAATTTTTAATATAATAATAAGGAAGTTTATAAACAGGAAAGAAACTATTTTAAAAGATCATTATATACCCTGCTCAAAAATTTTGTATCAGACTTTGAGTTTATGGCGTTGTTTTTCTTCTGTATTTCTATCATTTCATAGAATTCTCTTTTCTTTGAATGGTTTTCTGTTTTTAAGATTTTTACTTCATTAAAATTAAAAGTATGATTGGTTTCAGTGGCATGGTTTGTTAGCGCTGTTTTATTTTTTTTTGTCATATTTGTGTCCGTTAATTCGATTTTTGATGTATTGACTTGTTTGCCCAATATAAACAGCATTACAATCGTTACAAGGTATTTCGTATACGACATTGCTTCTTTTATTTTGGAATTTGTGATTTTAATTTTTAAATAATTTGAGTTTAGAAGGTAATGTGCTTTATGACAAATTGTTTGACAAATTGAGAAACAGCAATAAAAAAGCAAAAACGCACTTATAAAAAATGGTTACCCAATAAATTTATTAAACTCAATTTTTAAAAACGAATTAACAGATTTTATAACAAAGACAGTAACCAAAAAATAAAACAACAAAAATCAACCAAATATCTAACACTACCTTATATACCAGGACTGTCACAAAATCTAAAAATATTTTTAAAAATGAAGACATTACAATTTGTCATAAAGCACATAACCTTCTAAACTCAAATTATTCAAAATTAAAATCACAAATTCCAAAAGAAAAAGAAGCAATGTCGTATACGAAATACCTTGTAACGATTGTAATGCTGTTTATATTGGGCAAACAAGTCAATACATCAAAAATCGAATTAACGGACACAAATATGACAAAAAAATAAAACAGCGCTAACAAACCATGCCACTGAAACCAATCATACTTTTAATTTTAATGAAGTAAAAATCTTAAAAACAGAAAACCATTCAAAGAAAAGAGAATTCTATGAAATGATAGAAATACAGCAGAAAAACAACGCCATAAACTCAAAGTCTGATACAAAATTTTTGAGCAGGGTATATAATGATCTTTTAAAATAGTTTCTTTCCTGTTTATAAACTTCCTTATTATTCCTTATTATTTAAAAAAATATATATATTTTAATACATTGTAGGTTTTTAAGGTTTACCAAAAACAAAAAAAAACAAACAAAAATCAAAATTCGTTAAATATATTAAGTACATCTGAAAGGGTAAAAATATGCAATACCTATATCGATGTAGTATCAGTATGTATACCACCATCGATAAAAGGATGGTGTTTGTTGTTCGTTTTTACATTTTACTGTGCGATTTGTTTTGATATTGTTTTGATGTAAATTGACATGTAATAATTGTGTTGTACTATGTTTTAAGGTAAGCGATTTTTCTTGTTGTATTGTACCACCTAATTTTAGAATATTTATTTGCAGTGTTTTGACCATTTTATTTTGATAAAGGCTTGGGATGCCAGCCGAAACGTCAATAGAAATTACATTTATGCAAAATTTTATATATAGTTTTATTAAAAGGACTACATACCCCAAGAAATCTACAAAAAAATATACGTTTTATAGTCCAAGAAAAGATATTATCTAAAAGAATATATATATATATATATATATATATATATATATATATATATATATATATATATATATATATATATATATATATATATATAGTTATTTTGTATGTGTTAATAGGCAATGTGCAGTTTAGTTTAAATTATTAAGTTTTAAAAGGTTTTTAAATATTAATAAGCCAATTTGTTTTTAGCCACGCTGCATAAGTAAACCTGCCGCATCCCAACTGCCAATATTTAGCGAATGTGTGCAGTATTAAAAAAATGGAATGAAGTAGAAGTGTAGTCATTATTTTATTACCAATATTTAAACATAAATTGCAGGTAATAAATCAAGGTAACTTGCAAAATGGCTCAATAATAAATCTTGTATAATAGAGGTATGGATGTATTGTGGTATAGTGTATCTCAGAGTATATCGCTTTGGCTTTTGACGGCATTACTCCAATATACCTGCCGACAGCAATAAAACTGTGAATCACTAGGTATTAAAGGGTAGAACATCAGGGACGGACTCTAATAATATAAAGATTTATAATTTATTGTTTATTTAAGTAGGGTTTAATTTTAAAATTACATTAAGAAATTAAATATATGCAAAGTTTTAATAATTTTAAATAAATTTATAACTATATTGCCTATACGTAATTACATTTTTATCTAAAAATCTAAATCTAATTCAGTTTCACTATCAGAGTCATCGTTGAGATTAATTACAATATGATTTATGTTGTTTTGTACAGAAATGTAAGAGTCCTCAATTTTTATAATGTGCTGTACTGAATTTTTCCAGCTCTCAACTGGTATATTAGTAATTACATTTTTTATCAAATTTATAACACTGGGACTTAAAGTAGGTGTAACATTTTCTGCTCTGATCTTTGATTTTACTTGGTTTCCCAAATGTTCTATGGGGTTAAACATACAGTGATACGGAGGAAGACGTAAGGCAGTATGCCCAGCCGGTTCAGCCAAATTGTCACATACATATTTTTTTAATTGAATATGAACTTATAACTTCCAAAAGTTGCTCTTTTTATAACTGAATTCAAAATAAATATCATTTTCTAACAAATATTCCTGGATTTCCAGTTTTTAAACTGGATGAAGCTGGTGCTTTATGTAGCAGTCGGCTGTGGTAGCTTGCGTAATCCATGACAATAACACTGTTGTTTGGAATATTTTTTAAAACATAATTTTGAAACCAGTTTTAAAAAAGTTCTGCGCTTGTATCCTCGTGATAATACAAGCTAGAATCCTTAATATTCTTTGCAGACAACAGCAAGCAGTTCGGGACAAATCCGTCTTCTGAACCAGCGTGTATTATGGTAATGCGTTTTCCTTTATTTGAAGGTGCTTTCGTCTAACAGTTTTGACTGGAATCCACCCATCCTTTGGATACCGTGTCGTGTGTATCGAACCATGTTTCATCAAGGTAAATTATGGATCTGTTTTCTAACCTATATCTTTTAATTTCTTGAAGATAATTAAATCTCCAAGTGCGTAATCTGTGCGATTCCATTACTACTTTTTTGTTTATTATTTTGCGGTATTTAAATCCTATATTACAAACAACTCTATGGAGGGGTGGCACGGCTTTTTATATTAGTGTCTTCTTCTTCTAGCTTCGTTTTCAGTTAATCCAAGATAGGAACAACTCCGCTTTCATAAAGACAATATATTTTCCTTCTTATTAGGTTTTGATCACTATTGTCTATACGGTGAGATAGAAAATCACTACGCTTTCTTCTTTTGTTCAATTCTTCACTATTAATAATATCCCTTAGTGACGATATTGGAGTTTTTGTAAGTAGACAGGTTTCTTTTAAAGCTTCTTGTTTAATAAGTCCCCTACTGATTAAAGTTTCATACACATTTTTACAACCTGTTTTGCATCTAATCACAAATGATTTTGACGCGACATAGTTATATGTATTCCCGTAAAACAACTTTTTCGAAACGCACAGTAAAAACGGTTATTCTACACTACAACTAAAATATTAGCAGAAATATTTATATAAATGGTCAAAACTCAAGAGATATTTATACCTGGGCCACCCCTGTCATTATGAACTCATAGGTTTGCCCCATAACAATAGGTCATAAATCATTAGAGGTTTATAGGGGTATTGCCCGTCAAGAGCCAAACCGATATACTTTGAGATACACTATACCTAATTATGTAAAATATAAATTATTTTTATATAAAAACTTGTGTTTTTACATTACTTCTGTAAAACACCAAAATGTCGTTTTTAACCACGTTGCATAACAAAACTTGCCGAATCCCAACTGCCAATATTTAGTGAATGTGTGCAGTATTTGAGGAAAAAGGATTAAATTAGAAGTCTAGTCATTTTATTACCAAATTTAAACATAAATTGCAGGTAATAAATAAAGGTAACTTGCAAAATGGTTTAATAATAAATTTTGTATAATATATGTATGTATGTATTGTAGTACCTAATAATGTAAAATATAAATTATTTTATATAAAAAGCTTGTGTTTTTCACTTTGCTTCTTTATAAACCAAACTACCACTTTTGATTATACCGAAAGTTAATGTCAACTTCATTATTTTAAATGGAACATCCTATAGATAAATTGTTTTTTAGATTCTGCTTAAAATTCTAAACATAAATTATGTATAATGTTCTATACCTAAGTCCAACCGTTTTTGACTTATTTTAAATTTTATGTCAAAAATGACGTTAGCAAGCCATTACATAACCATCAATTTCCTCTGAACAAAAGCCTTTATAAAAGTTAGAGTTCTGTTTTTCATAGAGAAAGAACTACTTTGGCAGACTGTATTGATATTTTTACAATTAATAATACAGAGTGGTCAGACTAATCATTAAAATTATTACGACAAAACCTAATAGTATTTTTTTTTAAATTGAAATCCCCATTTTTTTTTACCTTATCCTAGTTAAGCTATCAAAAATAGCGATACAGTTTGTATAGGAATGTCTTATTTCAAAATTTATAGTTTTTGAAATATTAGCAATTTAATATTTGTCAATTCTAACAATGCTTTTAAATACGGCTTAGTTTTGCTTCTGGTTGGCCTTGACAACAAAATGCGGCGTCACAACCATCTACCCCGTACCTACCCGTACTTAAATGCAATGTTAGAATAGATAAATATTAAATCGTTAAAATTTCGAAAACTATAAATTTTTGAAATAGACATTCCTATACAAATTTATCGCTATTTTTGATGCTTAATAGGATAAGGTAAAAAAGATGGGGGTTTCAATTTTAAAAAATTGACTATTAAGGTTTTTGTCGTAATAATTTTTAATGATTATTTTTAACCACCTTATACAAACTTACCTTTATTTTTAATGCCTAATAGGTACCTAAAGGTTATAAAAGATAGGAGATTCTATTTACAAAAAAATGACTTTTAAGGTTTTTGTCGTGATGATTTTCAACCTTTATTTTTGACCACTCTGTATTTATTAATTGTGAAAATATCGATACAGTCTACTAAAGAAGTTCTTTCTTTACAAGGTCCCAACCCCAACTCATATTAAATGCTTTTTTAGAAGAAATTGATGTTTATGTAATGGCTTGCAAACGTAATTTTTAACATAAAATTTAAAATAAGTCAAAAACGGTTGGACTTTAGGTATATAACATTACACATAAATTATGTTTCGAATTTCACGCAGAATCCAAAAATAAATTATATATAGGGCGATCCATTTAAAATAAGAAAGTTAACATTAACTTCCGGTATAACCGGAAGGGGTAGAGCTGTCAAAATATTTTAGTTCTATGGCCCCCACTGACTTTATATTTTTACCAAAATTTTCCAAAGCGTACTTTTTGAGAAATTGATCGCAGCAGTTCCGGGTGGGACACCCTGTATAGCGAGGCACAATTAGTTGCTCACAAAATTTGCCCTACCAGAAAAAAAAAGACACCGGCGACCCCAAACACCTATACCTCAGGCAATAAACTTCTGCGGCATACGGTATTTCCTGTGAGAATGTAACTGCCAAACTACAAAGGTGTGCGTACCAGCAACATTATAAGATTTTTTCCAGAAGTATGTCTAAAATATTATTTGGTAGGGTCAGAGGCGACGTGTTGTTGTTTAGGGGATAATAACGGACATACATAAATTAACTTCCAGATTAACCAAATACCAAAAATCCTTAGACAAGAAATATATTCTTTTTAAATTTTTATAACAGCCTATAAAGGCTAAAATAGAAATTGGGTAGTAGGTACCATAGGTTCTGAGATATAAGATGTTTAACCAATTTAACCCCAATCTTTCGTCAACATTGTTCAGGTACTAAAATATGGAAATCTTGCATTTCACGTCATCGTTTAAACAACGCGATACGCCACCCGACACACATACATATACTATTGCAATACGTATATTCTTGTATTTTATATTTACGTCAAATTTGTAGGCCTCTTTATGCAATAAATAAATAATATTATTAAATTTATCTACAATTTCTTAACTGTTAAAAATATTTCACAAAAAAAGAAAACAAGTGGATGGGAAGAGTTTATGAACAACTTGGCAGCAATGCTTATGCCCCATTAGATTCACCTTAGACAGAGTTCAGACAACTATATTGTGTAGAGTGGTTTAGATTTTTTTTACAGGCCGCTCAAACAGCTCTAGCTGCCTTGGTAGGCAAACAAGCCATTGTTTAGGACTTAAAAAGCAAGTAAGCCAAGCTGAGCAAAGACTACAAGCTGAAATCGCTCAATATCATCAGACTCAGCAAGCCGCCGAAATCGCTTACTGCTGCTCAACAAGCACAATCTTTAATCTCTACGATTAGTGCTCTTATGGCTTCAGCTCAAGGTAAGCTCTTTTTAGTCATTCTTTTAAAAACATTTTTTTATATCAGCAGTCTAATTTTACGTTGCAAAAAGTCATAAGAATTTTTCTGTGACACCACCATTGTTAGATTGTTCTGTCTGCTTTATTTAAAGTACGTGTAATATACAGGGTGTAATTTAATTAATGGCTAAAAATACAGGATCTAATTTCTTAGCCCATTTAAGGAAAAAAGTTCATATTAACATATGGCCTAAACCTTCTATTAACTTTTGAGCTACAGGGTGTAAAAGTTGTAGGCAAAATATCGTATTCTTTATCTTATCTTATCTTATATTTATTTTTAAAACTATTCAAGATATTTTTATGAATTTGGCACGCACCTACTAAGCACCAATAGGCATTTTTTATTCTAAAAGATTTTTAATTATTTTCACTCAATGGCATTCCTACGGGGATGTATACTGAAGATTTGGAAAAAAGTGTACGCCATTGCTTTTTCCAAAACTAAAAATTATTTTTTAAGTTTTCATTTATTTTGCCACAAATTTGACATTTTAGGTTTTTTTTTTTGTCAAATGCACCGTTACGCGTAAAGAAAATAAAAACCGTTTAGTAGGCTAGTACCAATCGATCATTGCTAGTACCCTATTTTTGCATCAAAGGAAAAATAGGCATAGCGATCATATTTGTTGAAAAATAAGTGAGGATCCAAAATGTTTTTTTTTTTAGTAATGGCATACCATGTTTTTGTTTTTTGGAAAATCTTTAGTATTCATTTCATACAGAGGCCACTGGTGAAAAATTAAAAAATATTTGAAAATTGTCTACTTTAAAGAATTCTCATAGGTGCTTAGTAGGCGCGTGCCAAATTTCATGAAAATATCTCGAACAGTTTTAAAGTTATGATAAGAATACGATTTTTTTCTTAAAACTTTAACACCATGTAGCTTAAAAGTTAAGAGGTTTGTGACACATGTTAATATAAACTTTATTTTAAAATGGTCTAAAGAATTGTATCCTGTATTTTTAGCCATCAATTAAATTACACCCTGTATAGCTGATTCCACCTCTTTTTAAAAGTGTTTATACGTAATGTTTACAATTACTAATGTAATTGTTTTATTTAGGTGGAGGTCAAGTAGCAGAGAAAGCAGCAGCTGAAGCAGCCAGTGTAGCAGCTTCGCAGCAATCTATGGTTAACGAAGCTAAACAACGTCTTGGTTTCCTTATCCATCAGTTACAGAACGCCGTACATGAGCTAAGTGAAACTGAAATGCAGCTTCAGTTTCACTTAACGAAGCTGCAGCTGGTGCTGCATTTGTAGCTGCGACAGCCTCTAAACTGAATTTTTTAAAAACGTGTCGCCAGCGACAATTATGGTGTCGCGGCGACACTTGTTCTTGTCGCAGTGACACGGTTCTTGTCGCAGCGACAGAGCATAATAAAGACCAAGATTCGGAAACGTATACTGAAAAAGTATTTTCCTACGAACACTTATGAAAATGACATTAAACGCACACCTTGATCCTTTAGAAAACGAATAATATCACATGCGTGTTGAAATTTACTTTTCCTACGACCACTTGTGAAAATAGCAAATAGCACACTGGTTTCATGCATAGAAAATGCGTTATATCACACTAGTGTTGCAAAGTACTTTACAGCACTAGTGTTGCAAAGTACTTTACAACACTCGTGTGATATATATTATGATGTCATTCTAAAAACTGCTATTGGTTTTGCAAGTGACATATTTATTGTAGTGACAGTAAAAAAACTTTTTAACCTTAAACAGTAGAACCCAAATTAGCGAAAATCATCTTATTAACGTTAAGTTACTACACAGTATAAGCTTTCTTCTAATATTAAAAGAGTAATAATAAAATTTTCGAAAAAATAAAAACATAAACAAAAATAGACATAACCACAAAATACAACTTTCACTGACTGCTCGCTCAGTGGCACAGTGTTGTCAGGTAAGTAGATCAAATTAAAAATCTCCCTCCTACCTTTGAGCAGCACTCTATAGAGGCAGCCTTGCCGCTTGACCGTTCGACCTAAAGCGCCAGAGAAAAAACTCCTATAGATCAAATTCCTTTCTTTCTGTCTTCGTGTACTCAAACAACTAGTTAAATCTTTTTTTAAATCCCTTAATTAAACCTGAGGCTAATACACACTTTATGAATCCACTTTCTTTTATCCATTCATAAATAGAATCAGACCCTTCCGACGTTGCCAAATGCTTTCCATATTTTGCATGGTATAACGGACGTTTAGTAGTCGTTTTTTTCTTACTTTTAGGACTTTAGGTTATGCATTTACAATTTTTCATATTTTTTCTCAAAAATATGAGAAAAAATGTAATTTTTACTTAATTTTACATGTGATGTTCAGTTTCATTAACTCGTTTTACCAATTTTACCCCACCCAGCACCCCTTTTCACTCCCCGGTCCCGTAAGTTTGTTTCCTGATATTTTTTAAAAACGGAATATTTTGAATATGCGCCACTTACGTTTTATTTAGGAAGAGTGTCCTAAAATATGTAAGTATCAATAATTTATAAAAAACCCTTAAAATAGCAGAAAACCGTATTAAACTGTTACCATTATTACCTAACCAAACCATACAATGTTTATTAACTGAGGGCCTTTTAAATTCCAAAATAATAAAAGTTATGTAATGCTTCTAGGTAGGTGATTTTCGATGTAAAAATATTGTCAAAACAGTATAATATAGCAGTGAGGAAAAGTACATATCACACTAGTGTTACAAAGTAAAATCACCCTAGTGTTGCAAAGTTCTCAATTGTTTTCTATTTTTTCTGTACCTAAAGACAAACTTTAATTTATTTTTTGGTGAATAATTTGTGGTCGTAGGAAAAATAGTGTACAGTACTCGTGTGAAAATTACTTTCTTACACTCGTGGGTTTGTCGCACTCGGCTAACGCCTCGTGCTACAATATTCCCACTCGTGTGAAATTAATCATTTTCCACACTTGTAATGTAATATACTATTTCAACAATGGTGTTGAAATCACTTTTCAACCCTAGTGTTGAAAAGTACATGACAGTGACAAATGCTTGAGAATTCCGTTAAGATAGATATTTACAGGATATTATCAATTTTAACAAACTCAAGGTTTTGACTTTACCAGTGCTAACAAACATTATCTTTTTTCAAATTATATTCATTTTAGTTTTGTGTTTTAGGGTTCTATTAGTTCTATAGTCATAATTATATTTACGCAAATGCCTGTCATGATAATAGGTCATTCCCATTAAACACATGTAAGTGTGGAAGTGTCTAAAGTTCTGCGGGACCCTGATTTGTAAAATTATAACATTATAACTCTAACCACAAAGTTTACAGCAAAATGCCAAGCGGTTTTTTTCTTCCTAAATAATACATCCCCTGTTAGAAAAAGGCTAAAATAAGATAAAAATGGAAATTGCCATTAAACCAGACTCGGCATTTAATTTAGTTCATCTTCAGGACAATAGGCTATACTTATTATTATTCAAAGATAATTTAGTGTTTTGTTTAGTGGTGAGGTATTTTCACGTAATTTAAAAACCTAATTAAATAAATAAAAGTGAATTAACACTTTCGTAAGGTAACTAAATAGTATATTACATTACAAGTGTGGAAAATGACTAATTTCACACAAGTGGGAATATTGTAGCACGAGGCGTTAGCCGAGTGCGACGAATCCACGAGTGTAAGAAAGTCATTTTCACACGAGTACTGATACACTATTTTCCTACGACCACAAATTATTCACCAAAAACTAAAGTTTGTGTTTACAGAAAAAATAAAAAACAATTGAGAACTTTGCAACACTAGGGTGATTTTTACTTTGTAACACTAGTGTGATATGTACTTTTCCTCACTGCTATATTATAGTGTTTTGACAATATTTTTACATCGAAAATCACCTACCTAGAAGCATTATATAACTTTTATCATTTTGGAATTTAAAAAGGCCCTCACTTAATAAAAATTGTATGGTTTGGTTAGGTAATAACAGTAATAGTTTAATACGGTTTTCTGCTATTTTAAGGGTTTTTAAAAATTATGGATACTTACATATTTTAGACACTCTTCTAAATAAAACGTAAGTGGCGCATATCCAAAATATTCCTTTTAATAAAAAAATATCAGTAAACAAACTTACGAGACCGGGGAGTGAAAAGGGGTGCTGGGTGGGGTAAAATTGGTAAAACGAGTTAATGAAACTGAACATCACATGTAAAATTAAGTAAAAATTACATTTTTTCTCATATTTTTGAGAAAATATAAAAATATGAAAATTGTAAATACATAACCTAAAGTCCTAAAGTAAGAAAAAAACGACTACTAAACGTCCGTTATACCATGCAAAATATGGAAAGCATTTAGGCAACGTCGGAAGGGGTCTGATTCTATTTATGAATGGATAAAAGAAAGTGGATTCATAAAGTGTGTATTAGCCTCAGGTTTAATTAAGGGATTTAAAAAAAAGATTTAACTAGTTGTTTGAGTACACGAAGACAGAGAGAAAGGAATTGATCTATAGGAGATTTTTCTCTGGCGCTTTAGGTCAAACGGTCAAGCGGCAAGGCTGCCTCTATAAAGTGCGTGCTCAAAGGTAGAAGGGAGATTTTTAATTTGATCTACTTACCTGACAACACTGTGCCACTGAGCGAGCAGTCAGTGAAAGTTGTTTTTTGTGGTTATGTCTATTTTTGTTTATGTTTTTTATTTTTTCGGAAATTTTATTATTACTCTTTTTAATATTAGAAGAAAGCTTATACCGTGTAGTAACTTAACGTTAATAAGATGATTTTCGCTAATTTGGGTTCTACTGTTTAAGGTAAGTAAAAAGTTTTTACTGTCACTACAATAAATATGTCACTTGCAAAACCAATAGCAGTTTTTAGAATGACATCATAATATATATCACACCGAGTGTTGTAAAGTACTTTGCAACACTAGTGCTGTAAAGTACTTTGCAACACTAGTGTGATATAACGCATTTTCTATGCATGAAACCAGTGTGCTATTTGCTATTTTCACAAGTGGTCGTAGGACAATTAAATTTTAAAATACATGCTTTCATATACAATTAGGTAACTTAAAAGGAATTTCTTTATTTTAATTTTTATGGCACTGACATCGATTTACGTCTAATTTTTTGTCAGTTTATCTTGTCTGTGTTGACATTAATGATATAAAAAAACTAATCTTTTTAATTTTTAGTATATAAATATTTTTGGGGTCGTAGGAAAAATATTGTACATGACTCGTGCTGAAGTGATTTTCACACTTGTGGTATTGTGGAACTCGGCTATCGCCTCGTGCGACTACATTCCCACTCGTGTAAAATATATCACTTTCGACACTTGTTATGTAATATACTAGTTAAGTCAATGAAAATTTACAATTGAAGAACCTAATAGGTGTATGTCAGATTTTAAATTTAGACTATTCGGGAGACAAAGATGAAATAGTAAGTCGTCTGTGTTTCTTTCTTAGATAATTTAAAAATAAAAAATGATGATAAACAAGAAGAGGAAGATAATGTCAGTAAAGAGAAACTAAATGAGGAGAATTAAGAGAATGAGTCATTTTCTGAGAACGACGATAAGCTACTGGTTAATATAAGATATCGGATGCGCAACAAATCAAGAAAACGTGATTCTTTCGCTTCAACTTTTCCAGATGTTGAAGACAATATTAGAACATTTGATGGCAAAGTTCGGATAGTCATCTGGCTAATATAAGATATGAGATGCGCAACAAATCAAGAAAACGTGATTCTTTCGCTTTAACTTTCCGAGATGTTGAAGACAGTATTAGAACATTTGATGGCAAAGATCGGAATAGTCATCTGGCTAATATAAAATATCAGATGCACAACGAATTAAGAAAACGTGATTCTTTCGCTTTAACTTTCCGAGATGTTGAGGACAGTATTAGAACATTTGATGGCAAAGATGACTATTCGATTTATAAGTGAATTGTCGATTTTAAAGAAATAGCAGATATTACAGGGTGAAATAAATTGCACAAAATTGATATTTGCAAATAGGTCATTGACAGGGTTGGCTAGGTTATTTCTTCGGTCAGAAAAAGGCATAAAATCCTGGTCAAAGCTAAAACAGAGACTAATCGATGAATTTGATGTGAAGGTTAGTAGTACACAAATTCATAAGTTGTTGATGCCACGTAAAAAAGCATTTTCTAAATCCGTGCAGGAGTATACTTTGATAATGAGGGAGATAGCTAGCCGTGCATCTTTAGAACCAGAAGTCGTTATACAATATATTATAGATGAGATTCCTAAAGATCCGTCACACAAAATTCTTCTGTATGAGCAGATTAAATCAAATAAAGTTTTCATGCACCGAGAAGACTCAAGGCAAGGATTTCAAGAAAGACATTCAGGGTGGAAAAAGAAGTGGCTACGACAATTGTTTCAGTTGTGGAGGTCGGGGCCACAAGTCAAAAGTGTGTGTCCTGATAAAAACAAAGGCACAAAATGTTTTAAATGTAATTATGTTGGACATTTAGCGTCAAAGTGTGACAAAAAGATATAGACCAGAAGAAATCAGTAAACTCTTCGAATGTTAGTGTTATCAATGTTCTACCTAAGAATTCAGTTACCTTGAAATGGGGTGAAGTAAACATAATTGCAATGTTAAAAACTGGAAGCGATATAAGCATATTTGAAGAAGATGTTTATAATAAATATTTCAAAATTGATCCACTATCACAAGATGTTATATCTATAAAGGGATTGGGAACAGAAAGAATAAAAACATTGGGGTCATTCCATTAAAATGTTGTGTAAGGTTTTATCGAGCCCCCTACCACCAACATGTATGATTAACATGGTCGTAAAAATAACTACTAACCAGCTAATTTTTTTCTGTTGATTATTATTATTTATATAATTTAACACCAACACTGCTCTACAACTTGCATGGTACGTCATCCTGGTTTTTGATATTCATCAAATCAATATATTTTATCCCTGCTACCCCTGTATCCTACCACCAATGAAAATTGTTGTAGGGAATAGCAAGAAATATTTGTAATTAAATGAATGTGTATTTATTTCTACGCATATTTATATAAAAACAGTTAAATTTAATTATCTGTATAACCAAACAACACAACACAATAGATATAGACTAAATTTGCGGCGCTTTTTTTTAAGGGTAAACAAATAAAATATCGACGGATTCAACAATAACAGGTATTTAAAATATAATAAACTAGGCATTACTATTATAAACCTTACTTAAACTAATAAAAAAACACACTTTTTTAGATGACCTCTTTATTTGTAAAAACTAATAAACATAATTATTTTTAATTGTGAGGTAAACCGCAGAAGTCAAGCAAAAGATTAAAGTTTTTGCCGACCCAAAAACCGTTGAAACGTTGTACTCTGAAGAAATCAGCTACTGATAGAGGGATGTTGTTTAAAAAGTTATATAAGTAAGTTTCAATTCCTAAGTCAACGACACTAGCGGCAGGCAGACCAGTTATATGAACCTGTAAAAAAGATAAGTAGAAGGTTTAATGGCCGATTCTCACCTAGGGGTTTTAACCCGGGTAGTGCCTGGGCCTGTAATGAAATAGACTTTATGATAAGAACCCTTTAAAAACCATTTTAGGGGTTTTTGTTTGACGAGTTTACAACGAAGACCAGTCTGTCAATGTCAAATGTTTCGGGGTCGGACTGGGCAAAGGTGTTATTTTTTGTCGGACAAATTTACCACAATGTTTTACATGCAATTTTTAAACATTGTGCCAAAAATCGTAAAGATTACAGTCACCAAAACCGCCTAGTCCGATACCCGAAACATCTGTTTGAGTCTTATGATTTATATATATATATATATATATATATATATATATATATATATATATATATAGCAGTATAAATATTGTGGTAGACTCGTCAAATGAAACCTTTCTAAAAAAGATTTTAAAATGGTTTTTATTATGAAGTCCATTTTATAACTGGCCAAGGCACTCGGGGTTTTCACTAAAAAGTCTTTGACTTTTGACGATTCACACGTGCGAGTCATGGGTAGGAACTCGTACGTTTTAATCAGCCAAATTAGGACTGGTTCTAATTTCTCCCTACAGGTGACACCTCTTTGACAAAATTTCCTACATAAATTAACCATTTGTATTGCCAAAAGTTGTGATTCTGATTTAACCCGTAATTACAGACATGAGTTTTTATAAACACTTTTACAGATGTGCGGTCCAGTTGACCCCTATGTTTAAAACGGTATAGCCAATTCAAAATTATCAAATAGACATTTTTTTAATGATAATCCAACATTTTTTTTTATTAACGTTCAATATAAAAAAGTCAATGGTTTATTAAAAAGTCTAGCTGTTATGAAACATAAACATGCCTAAGATATATATTTTTATTTTTTTACATATTTATATAATTATGCTTTAATATAGAAAAGTATACACAAATGTATTTTTAATATAAAATTGTCTTAAAAGAAACTAAAATAAAACTGAAAAACATAATAAAAACAAAGAAAATGAAATCCTGCAAAAACGTGCAAGGTGTTTCCAAGAAGAATTTTAATGTTATGCAGTACCTACAGACTTTATTTCTGCATTCCTTTCGAATGGAAAATAGGTATACAACAAAAGCGAGACGTCTTCTATCTTAATAAATAATAGTTTAAAAACTAAAAAACACGCTATTATATGCAACCGAACTAAAAATTAGAAAATAATTTTTCATTACAAAGAGTTTGTCACTTCAGAGTAAAAAGCGTGGGGTGCATTTTACTATTTTTTCATAACTTTTCCCTCATAGATATTTGCAAATAGAATAATTATAACATTTAATATATTAAGCACCCCACGCTTTTATTCTGAAGTGACAAACTCTTTGTAATGAAAAATTATTTTCTAATTTTTAGTTCGGTTGCATATAAAAGCGTGTTTTTTAGTTTTTTTAAACTATTATTTATTTTTCATTTTTTAGTTCGATATATCAATTAGTTTTTTTTTAAATAAATGCTCCAGTTTATTCACTAAAAAATTCCTTTGCCATTTTGTCAAGAGACACAGAGGATCTGTAAAGGAATTTATTTATCCTGGTGGTCCTAATCAGGATAACGGGATACTGTTTTTAAATTATTGCATTGTCATCGGTCCTTGATACGTGTGCAAAGTTTCAAAGAAATTGAATCGCTGGAAGTTGGTAAAAATTAGGCTCAAAGATTCCGTTACATAGATAGATAGATAGATAGATATACAACCCAAGCTAATAAAAGCGTGTTAAAAAAACTATATTTGCAGAATAAATTTCTTTGCCCATTTTATATGTGTCTCATCATAACCATTATCTGCATATTTTACCCTTTTTGAAGGACCAAACTGCTCATCTGGATTTATTTTTTGGGTCAAAAATATAGAAGAATGATTTTTCAGGAAAACAAAATAAATGCCATTATTACAGACCTGACGTCCTTTTGACCGAGTCAAAAATACGAGATTTAATTTTAACACTGATATGGCCGATATTAACAAAATTTTTTGGATACACACCTATAATTGAACAATGAAAAGGTACCGAGCACCTAAGCTCAGTAGATAGTAGGTATAGAAGGAACAGTTTAAAAATGTAAATTCGGTGCTCTTTGATGAGAAAAAAATCACAAAAAGTTTAAAGCAAATAAATCGGCATGCTTGACTTCGCGGTCGCCTTTGCTATATTTCTTTTATGATATGCCGGTTGATGCAGCTGGTCATAGCACTATGGGATAGAAATTCATTATTTTGGTCAAAATTCTGAAACTTACCAATCAAACTTAAAATGGGGTGCTTTT
This sequence comes from Listronotus bonariensis, assembly GCA_014170235.1. NCBI lineage: Eukaryota > Metazoa > Arthropoda > Insecta > Coleoptera > Curculionidae > Listronotus > Listronotus bonariensis. The sequence continues at coordinate 101,487 of JACEGR010002983.1, forward strand.
TACTGGAAAAATATTATAAATTATTACAAATGCCTTTTAGTAACCTAAAACTTATTATATGTTATAAATTTACACCCCCTTAACATTATTATTTTTTATTGTACAAAATAAACTAAAATGTCAGCCTCTTTGGTTAATTCGGTAGTATTCTAATCAGTAATCCGATAATTATTATCTCATATGATATACAGGGTACGACAATAGGTATGATTTTTTTAAATGGAATACCCTGAATATTATATCACCACCAAAAAATCTTTTAAAATGCTTTAAAAAATACTACATTTGATGTGTCTATCTCAATTAATTTCGGAAAAATGACCATCCAAATCTGAAAAATAATTTTAAATTATTCTTAGAAGCGTAATAGAGATACAGCTTCCCAACTTTTTTATTTTTTAACGTATAAAATAAATAAACAACACTGTTTTGTTGGGTAGATTCTGTAGAATCCATATCTTTCATCAGAATGCTTTTATCTTTTAGGATATACAGTGTAGGACAAAACATATTAAATTTTAAAATGGAAAACCTTGTAAATTATAAAAAAATCTTGTATATGTCCTTACACTCAGAAGTAGCAAAAAGTAGAAAGGCAATTGTAAGTACAAAAACTGATAAAGAAAGAGGTAAAAAATATTTAACAAACGTAGCGAGACTTCGCGAGGCTGCATCGGAAACACAACAACAGCTCTTATTATTTAAACTATTTTACTTTTTTTAGTAAACAAGGCTAATATTAAACTAAGTAGATTAATTGTTGTATATTTATGTTTACTTAAAATACATTTTCAAGTGTCTTATTACCCCAATAAAAGTCGTCATATCCTTTTATAATTTTGCGTACATGTAGTTTGGAGCATCTACTTTGAAATACACAGCATGAGCCATTAAAATTTCAAAGTTGCTTTTTGGCCAAAATAATAGATTTCTATCCCATAGTGTATAGCTGTAAAGGATAGCGGCCTTTTTTATGTTTTTTTGTATTATTTTCAAAGGTTACCGAATTTGCGCTTTTAAAATGTTCTTACTATAGATATAAATCGGAATGACTGCGGGGTTAAAATGGGCCCTCGTCAGTAGTTACGGCTTAAATGTGCATGGATATGATATTAAAGTCTAAACAACCTATGATTAATTCTGAAAGCAATGCCGCAAAGTGCACAAAAATGATAGAGTAAACAATCCTTTTCGAAACCACACAGCCTCTGACAGAGCCTGATTACACAATTTTTAGATAAATAAAAAAACATTGCTAAAACACGTATCACGTTCTTAGAAAACATCATCTCATTTCGTCTCTGTCCTGCCATAAAAGGTGACCCGTGTCGTTTGAAATATAAACTCGCCGGGTGTATTATTGATTGCTGCAATAAATCATTGGTCACAAAAGGGTTTGTTTACATCACGATACTTAGACTACTTGACGGCATCTCTTTCAGAATAAATTAAATCTGGTCCCAGCTTTACCCATGTCCTTGAAAAACCCTGACCATCATGCGTCACGGGTAAACACCCCTAAGAGGGAATTTTTATCGTACAAGATAAACAAAAATATTGGTTTAGTTAATGCTGAAGTTTTCGAATCAGTACTCATATTTTTAATTTTTTTTAGATATACAGGTTACGACAAAAAGTATGATTTTTTTAAATAGAACACCCTGGGTGTCAACCAATATTAGACAAGCCATATCTCCTAGAATATGAGACATATCATAATGAAATTTGGTATAGGAAAAGGAGAGATTTGAATTTTTAAATGGAACACTCAGTATATTTTAACATTTGTGGATTCCTTAGACCATTCTTAATTAGAATGTGATATTGTATCAAGGTGGCATGATTCTTTATTTATGTCCTTATCAATGAATTCTTAAAGTTAGATCCATCAAAAACATGTTTTTTAAGTGCTTTTCTAAAATGGGTTGCCAAAAAATAATAGTACCACATAAAAATGTCAATTTGCAGCTTGTTTTATTCTTATTTTTCATCTTAGGCGTAACTAGCCATTTATCATGGAAGGAGCCCAGTGGGACCTGGCAACATCCTAGGAGGGGCCCAGACGCCGCTAAAACGTTATATGTACACATATTCATAGAATAATTTGCGTCCAATCACGGCCCCGTAGATGCAATAATAAAAATAGTTAAAAAAAAATCGAGTAGGCTAGTCGTAATTTAATATGCCTACTACTCTAGGAGTTATGGCTTGGCTTAAGTAGTACTTACGTCAACACTGGCAGCCATCCCATGAAGAGTATAATCATTGACAGTTGTGTTGTATCCTTGGGCTTCTTGACCTGGTCTGGTGATGTTGAAATAACCCGACCAGTCGACTTCGTACATATCAACTCTAAAAATTAAAACGGATTTGTTGCAAATTTTTAAATACTTCTAAAAGTGTAAATAAAAAAAAATATTACAATAGACTTTTAACACACTTATATTCGCTTCACTTATAGGTCTGTTCGTAGAAAAATCACAAACTAGTCAGCGCCAATCAGATTTTACAAATAGGTCTGGTGACCAGTTGGCAACTGGTCATCTGACTAAATATTAATACCGGATTGGCGCTGACTAGTTTGTGATTTCTCTACGAACAGGGCTTATATGTATGTATATAACTCTTCTAAATTACGCCATCTATATTTTATTGTTAATAGTATTAAAAAAGGTAAAATTTGTTTGAAAAAAGGTCCCTGTAACTAAGCCTAAATGTCTTATTACTGTTTTTAATGTTAAGCGCCCAAGGCTTTTTACAAAAATATCAGTATTTTTCGGTCATTATTGTTTTGATTATTTTTTAAAAAATTATTACCGTTTTAGTTCGATATATGCCACCATCGATGGTCGATGTTTTGCCATCGATGGTGGAGTATCGAAACATCGATGTTTTCTTCTAACATCGGGATATTTGGAAAGAGTTAAGAACGTATTATTTTTGTAATTAAATAGGATTTTTGAAAGTTTGATAGAAAAAAATATAGTAGTGGGGAAAAAAGTAAGACCAACATGAAGTAGTAGGAAAAAAAGTAGTACCTCTTTTTTTTCTCTAAAAATTTTGGATACCAAATTTTGCCAATTAAGCCACACACGTCATAAAAAAACTTTAAATACGTCCGCGCCAACGATGTTTAAGAAACATCGATGTTATTTCTTCGATGTTTGGTTGTCATTGATGGTCACTTTCGATGTTCAACATGGATGTTTGGCTTCGATGTCGCATTCCTACTGCGCACCCTAAGAACCCACTTAATCTTTATCCGTACTTACTTGAATGTTCCTTTCATATCGTTGTCAAAGAATGGAATTTTGACGTCAAGTTCCCAGTTTCCCTCTAGAGTTAGTTGAGGCCAATAAACTTCATAATCGTAGAGAACAAGTTCTGGATTATGGTAGGGTGTTGCATTTACTACAGGCATAGAGTAGTTTAACAAGCCATGAAGGACAGTGTTAGTCATACTGAAAGAGTACCTTAAAAAAATGATTAATTAATAATAAATAATTGTTTGCAAATAGCTTTATCGGTATGAAATTTTAAAATAGTAATTTATGTCATTTATATAACAGGTGCATAAAGTAATACTTTTTTACAAATCCATTGTCTGACAGCACAAAAAAGACACTTTATAAATTTGTTGCATACTTTATTTTTTTTACGACCGTATATATTTTATAATTTTAATTTTTTAGTCTCCCTAATTCCTAATAATTGAAGCATTCTCCTGAGTAAAGGCCCTTATACAAAATGTGGGTTTTAAGAAAAAGCCAAGTAAAATTTTGTAAAAATATCATTTTATATTGAAGGGATGTCAGAGAAACGTTAATAACGCACAGTGTTGCCAAATCACTACAAAAATTTTAGGAATTATAGTTTAAAACATGGCGGTTCATTTTCAATAATTTCGGAAAAAGGGCCTATCGACCAATAGGCCCCTTTTAGGGGAATGCCTCAATTATTATTAAGTGTTTTTACTTAGTTAAATAACACACTATCGTAGACAGTCCCTTACCTCTCCATTTTACACGCTATAAGTCTCGTTACACATGAGGCGTACGAACGCCTCACGCCTGATGCATTGAAAGAAATATGGTTTTTTTTTTTTTGGTGTTAATCTAAAGATTTTTTTCTGTTATTGCATGCGTTAAATAACGACGGTAATATGTCTTCAGTACACTAATTAAAAGGTCAAATTTTAATAACTTTTGCCGAAATTTTTATTCAGTTACGTCTATCATCAATTTTGGGCGAAGAATCAATTTTAAAACGGTATTTACCAATCGGTTATGTTGACGTTTAAACAATGTACTATATGTCAAAGTTGTCAGCAATTATAACCGCGGTTATAATTGGTTTATGGATGGTGGAGGAGAGGATAACCATCTTTTATGGCGGACAAGTTGAAAAAGTGGCCATCGGAATGTAGCAAGTTGGGATGGCACCACAGTAGCCAGTGGAGGGATTTTGGTATTTCTTTTCTTTTTTATTTTGTATCTATATGTCCTTTTTCATTTTGTATCTCGCTCTAATAACTTATGCTCATTGGTTAAAAATTCCCCATATAACATTTTTTGCCGGCGTTGTACATTTAATTTACTGGCATTGCCAACACTCTTTAATGGCAAGGCATTGGCAAAAGGTATCAAAAGACGCGGAAGTGGGCAATTGGCCGCTATTAGGCCACGTGTTGCAGATGATGTAATGGCATCCGTCATTAATAATTTATGATGAAAAAATGCGTTTAGGATGATGGCAGCCATCATTAATAAGTTATGCCAAAAAATGCGTTTAGGATGATGGCATCCATAATTAATAAGTTATTGGCAAAAAAATGCGTTTAGGATATTGGCATTTATCATTAAATAAGTATTGCAAGTTTTATAATGAATGTCCCAAAAGTTAAATAACATATTTAGAATTTTGTAATCGAAAAAAATGAGAAAAAAGGCAGGAAAACTTTATCAATAAAAAAATTACATAATATAAATTTTTATACCGTAACAATAAACTAAAAAAAATAAAAAGTATGTAATAAAATTTAAAAAAAGATAGTAAATCAAAAGAAAACACTTTAAAATAGTAAGTATTTAAGGGACACTTACACTCAATTTTCAGATCCAAAACATAGGGAGAAATATTTAAAAGGAGTTAAATGTGAAAAAAAAACTATTAAATATTAAGAAAACATAAAATAATGTTGTTTATCCGCCATTATAAATAAAACAGATCAAAAAAATTGCTCGAATGTTAGTTAAATACCAATGTTAATAATATGGTTTGAAAAGTATGAATATGCGTTGAAGGTTTGCCTTCAAAAATCCAATATTTATTTTTCTGCAACAAAAAGGCATGCTTTATTTAATCAGGATTGGTATGCCTCCATTTTTGTATGCTTGCCGGCAATTCGCCTGCATGTAAAATTTATTGGCAATTGAGTGTTTATTTAGGGTTAACTTTTTAATGCGTATTAGATGTTGGCATAATATTACCACCAATTGCCAATGCTTTACCATCAATGCCAATATGAAAAATGTATATTGCCGGCAAATAGTGTTTGCTGGGTCTCCTCTAGCTACTGTGGCGCCACCTTAAGTTGCTCCTTTCGACGGACACTTTTTAAAACATTCAGATGGTTATCCTTCTCTCCACCATCCATAAATTGGTTGAACGCCTAAAATTGATGTATGTAATCGAAGGTCAAGCGTGGGGCGTCACGCGTTCGCACGTCTCATGTGTAACAGGACCAAAGGTTACAGGAGGGAGATATACACACCTGGACAAAATAAAAAACCGTACAAACAAAATTTTGTTCAAATTTAATTTTAAATAACTTTTTGATTTTTTGGCCGATTTTATTTATTTTTTTAACAAGTTGCAGCTCCGTTTATCAATATTATTATTAAATACCAGTATTGCAAAAAGTTTTATAGGATTAGCTGTTATACAGGAGAGAACCAAATGTTAAATTTTGCTTCAAATTTTTAAACACCCTGAGGAATAATTTAATGTCACAATTTTTTACTAGTGTATTGAATTTGTAGGTCAAGGTATATTAGTATCTCTATTTTAAACGGAAATTCAAATGTTTAAACAAAAATTTAATTATGATGATCCTAATAATATACGCTATATGAGTATTGCGAACATATTGGGAAAACTTAAGATTTAGATATTCATCTTTTCGAAACTAATAAAGATAATTATGACAAATGTTGTATTTTTTAAGGGTCTTAAAAAGATCTTTTACTTGTGATATAATATACAGGTGTTTTTTTTTAATTCCACTTTTTGTTGTACTTTGTATAATTACCTTAATATATAACAAAATCTGGTTACTGATTTGGAAACTATCAAACCAACTTAGCAAACCAATTTTTTTATACTTTTATAATCAAAAACAAAAATTTTAAGGGAGATGTAAAATAATAACTTGACACCTGACCTGATACACCAATATCATTGTCTTTTTTAAAATTTGTATTTTTTTTAGAATAAAGAAACTCGTATAAATAAAAAAAAATGTTAAAAAAAGATGGGGTTTTAAAACCCAATTGCCAATACACAATTAAACAAAAAGTTCAAAGAAAAATATAATCAACGATCAACGAAGTTGGCACGGGTCCGCTAGTACTAAATAAAAATTTTAATAAAAGGAGCTAAAATTGGACCAGAACATAATTGAAATTAGTCAAAAAAACTAATAATTGTTTTAGATTCAATTTAAACCACATTTTGTTTGTCCGTTTTTTTTTGTCCAGGAATTTATTATTTTTTTAAGTTAGATTTACCTTGCGGCCATGCGGCATTGAAAAGAATCCACTACTGACTTGTTGTGATATACAGGGTGTTTTCCAATTGCGGTAAGAAAATGTAAGGGCTTTTTTCGAAGTCAATTCTATGAAAACTTTATATAAACCAAAGGCCGGAAATACTTTGTTTATAAGATACACGGTTTTAAACTTAAAAAAAAACGAGTTTTCAATATTATCTCTTATAGGCCGTACGATATTTAAATTAGTTTTTGGTGTGGTATTTGTTAATACAGAAAATTAATTTAGCCTTAAATAAAGTTTTATTAATAAGCGGCGTGAGGCGCCTCTCAGCTTATATTATTGACAAAAAATGTTCGCCACTGATTTTTTGCAACTTTTATAAAAAATTTTTGAATGAAACACCTAATAGTACAATTTTTTTGTTTTCAAATATTTTAACAAAGCTTTCCTAGTTTTCCAGAAAAAAACGCTAAACTGCATATACCTGGACCATACAAGAAACATTAGCACGTTTTTTCTTTTAAAAATTATTTTTTAAATTGCCTTTTAGCAATTATATACCAACAATATTAAATACCTAAATAAATAACGTTTATTTTTAAACATTTTACGAAAAAAAATGTGTTTTAGAAAATTTTCAGGTTATATATAGAAATAAACTATTTTTTCTATAAAATTGGCTCAGGAATACGACCTTAAATTTTCTTACCGCAATCAGAAAACACCCTGTATACTGATATACATTTTATAAGAAAGACTCAACTTACTTGACTAAAGCTTTTTCTCCATCGAAAGTAAAGTTACGAACGTAAAGAGGATCGTGCTTTGGAACTGGAATAGTTGGAACTCCTTCAACTAAAGCTTTATTGACGCATTGTAGGAATGTCTTAACGTCATCCAGATCATCTAAAAAATATTATTGAATACAGTAATAATTAAATCCAAGACCAATACAAATACATGGGATAGTATTAGTATTAAAATAGCTATGTATGTATACTAGACTGGGCCGAAAAATATATATTTTTTTCTAACGGTACGGTAAAAATAATGTTTATGACGACGAAAAAATATATCCTGAAACTTTAAGCCCTTAATACAAACAATAAGAGGTGCATCATTATAACTATTGATTTTCAACAATTGTTACATTTTTATACTAAATCTTTAAACTCTTGAACTCTGCGACCAATTCATATTTTGAAGGAAATTAATTTTTTTAGTAAATTTCCTTTGCGTAGATCAAGCCGCTTTCTTGTAATCGCGCCTTAAACATTTATTGCTTTTTTTTAATAATTTTTGTCACTTAAACTACCATAAATATTAATACCTTTATAAAACAAATAGGTATTCTTAAGGAAAATTTTATGCTTTAAAAAAGTTCCTTTACCATTTTTTGATAAATTTATACCTTTAATAAATTTGATTCAATGTTGGAATTAAAATAAAAATTTATTTAAACATTAAATAACGTTGAAAGGAATTCTTTTATCAAAAATGTTTAAAAACCCTTGTTTGTAGAAAAAACATGAATTATGCGAGACCGTTTTTCTTTTTTAAAAAACAGTAAATTGGTACATCCCTATATTTTTAGAAGCCCTATGAAGTGGTATTATTTTACTCTTAAAAAATACAGCGTGTCTTATAAAGTTCTTACCAAATAAGAAACTTTTTAATATTTACCACACGAAAAAAAGTTACTTCTGATAAAAGTCCTGTTTGGTAGGAAAATATTTTTTTATATTAATATTTCTATGTTAAACATGTATATATTGTGCCGTCAAAAGGTATTTGTTTCCAATTATAGCAGCGCAAAAATCTTTCTATTTTTAGATTGACTATATGACTATATATGCTTTTTAAGGTCGAGTCATACAATGTCAATTTGCAGTCTCCCACCTCACATCTTTCTGAGCCAGACAAATCGGGATCAACTCCTCAGCTTGTGGGGGACACTTAAAATTAACATAGTCCTCTTACCAACTAGGCCCCCAGGGGTAGACCACCCTTAGAATAGGAATGGGGGTCGAGGATATCACTTTTAAAGCTCCTGACGAGTACTTTTATAACCCCAGAACATGAAGTCACATCTCACTCCATGTAGTGCAGGGTAAACCCCTGACTGCCTGATTTGATGGCCATATTTCGAAATCGGTCACAAGTTAGATGTTGGCTGCTGGTGTTTTCTTAAAGCTTTTTAAAGGTCTTTTTAATGGTGATATTGGTAGTAATATACAGGGTAGAAGAAAAAGTACATATTTTTTTATTTAAGAACCCTGTATATTATTTTACCATTAAAAAGACCTTTAAAAGAGCTTTAAGAAAACACCACATTAGGTACATCTAACTTTATTAGTTTCGGAAATATGGCCATCCAAATCAGGTATTTAGGTAATTTTTAAAGTACCGCCATTTTGTAATAGGTGAAGATATTGACTTCATATTCTAGGGTTATAAAGTACTCGTCAGGAGCTTTAAAATGATGTATCACTTGACCCCCATTCCCATTTAATATTCTAAGGGTGACATCTACCCTCCTAGGGGGTTGAAACAAGAAGGCTAAAAATATTCATTTTAAGTGTCCCCCTTACAAATAAAATTGACGGGTCTTTCCGATTTGTCATATTTTTAACTCCAAGAAAGATATTAAGGGTGGGAAGTTTTCAAATTGACACCCGGTATAAAGTCCGCTAAGCAATTAAACTCCTTGAGCTGGGTAGTTAGTGGCTCTCAAATTCTACGCTAAGTTTTATTTAAATAAGACTCTTAAAAGTTTTTAAAGCTTAAATTAAAAGGTCTTTTTTGTTCTGTATTTCATTATATTGCACATTTGCAGAATTGTATAAAATGAAGTTTTATTTTTTAAAACTTTTTACGTATTTCATCTAGACAATTAAATCTCGTGTAAATATTATTAACGTTATTTCTATAGGCCATATTATTAAACCTATAATTAAATTTTTGCTATATTATACTCATAATTATTTGACGTATAAAACAAGTGAAATAATAACGCTTGTCTCAATGTTTGTTCTAGAAGCTTATTGAAACTAGGTGAGATGTGAATATATTTTTTTACACCACATGTAAATCTATTACAGCTGGTAAAATTTGTAAATTTTGTTGGTTTAAAAGTAATATTTTTGTAAAAAATAACATTATAATTATCTAAAGTACTTAATATTAATGAATCTACAATTTTTCGAACCAAATCGACCAAACTACCTGACAAATGTTCTATCTAATCTAACTTATTGAATGGTTTTCCATTTCACTTTATATTATATCATAGTCCAGGGTTTTGATGATCGACGGTAGATAAATGCTCACTTTTAAATCTTATAGAAAAAGACAAACCAGAGAGAAATTTTACACATCTTCCTTCAGGAATTTTTAATCCCAAAGTCGAAAATTTGGCCCTAATTGTGGTAATGTTTAAATAAATGACCATGAGCAAAACTTAAAAAAAAAATAACTCACCTGCTCTGGAAGCGCCAATAAGGGCCACGAGAACGATTGCTAGGAAGGCTTTCATGTCGGAGAATCTGGTTGGGTACAAAGTAACGAAATTTTTTTTTTTTACACTTTTATAGTAATTTGTCTAATTTTTTTATCAGTAATAAGCAAATACACTTAAATTGGAAAAAATACATATTGTTTGACCTATTACGTTGCACTGATTATAAGAGCTTATCAAAAACTTAAGTTTTTATTGTTTTTTTCTTAAATTTCAGGAACACTTAAAATAGAACAAAAGTTTTTTTATACCGATATCTATCGACCTCGTGCCTTTAAGAGTTAATTTTAGCTATTACTTCATTTAGAGGTGTTATGTGACATTTGAGTAGAGTAAAGGCCCTAATTCAACTAATAATTATACTCTAACTACTTTTTGCTGCCTAATTGACTCAGTAAATTTGTGATGTTTTTATAACAATACGAGGTATAGGCTAATTAAATAGAAATAAAACGTTTTGCATGTGTAATAATTAAAATAAAATTTTAAGAAAAATTGACAATTTTAGCTGACAAAAAAACACATATATCTATTATCGGATAGCGTATTCGATATAAAGACAACCCCATAAAATGAGCCATAGAGCTAGAAACACAACAAAAATATTAAATTTTAGTTGGTAATAAGGCCTTGGATACCTAAAGATGGTGGTATTCTAGATAAAGATAAATAAGTAATATTTTGTCCTAATATCGGATATTCCATTTCCATTCCATCCGATTTTCTAAAGTAATGATAATAAAAAAATTTGGACTTCCATTGTCTTTATTTTAACTGTTTGCACACTTGAAAACGGACAGAGATAGGACGGCTCGAAACGTTTTGTGAATAGTTAAAATAAGGATAACTATCTTATATAAGGGGAAGTGGTAATTTGGTTAAGGTTTAGTTTAGAGGACAAATAAACGTTACTGTTACTATTTCTTGCATGTACTCAATTAGAGTGAACATATTGTAAACTTATTTGAACTATAGAGTTAAATTTAATAATTTACCTTGATGTCTAAAAACTGCGTCACCAATTAGCACTTTTAAAAACTCGAAGTTTCACTGTTTAAAAAGTAAGTGTGCAGCCTTCTATGTTTTATTATTAGCATTAAAATATTATTCCGTAGCCTGAATTTAACGCCATATTGAACTGCAGAGAAGTTTTTCATTATCAGATTGCGGATTTCTGAGAATCATCACTATCCGATATTAGGGCAATACTTTATTCTGATACTTTTTTTGTTTTTTTTTATCTTTGGACAAACCACGAAGGCTGAAAGCCTAAATACTAACGTACCGTGGGTATCTTGAGCGAGGTAAGAGGGAGTTTGTTGACACGGGACTTAAATACTTGAAGATTTGGGGGAAGGAAAGACCTCCGCGGGCAGCAGGTTCCACAATCTAGAAACTCTAGGGATAAAAGAACCACCAAATTGAGAAGTTCGGGGCCTGTCGAGTTGGACCGTATAGGGATGCATACACAAGGAACCACGAGTTTCTCTGTTGGGAACCGGGAGTGGAGAAACTATACTGGACAATTCTTCAGAGCAGAAGCCATGGAAGTACCTATAAAAAAGCGATAAATCCCCAACAGCCCGACGATGGGCAAGAGAGGGAAGCCTTTCTGTAAGTGAAGGATCATTAATGAGACGAATAGCTCTTCTTTGAATAGAATCAAGAATGCTTAGGGTTGTGGGGGACGCCATGCCCTAGATATGAGAACAATATTCCAAGGGAGGTCGGATTTGGGACACATATAAAGTGTATAAATTAGAAGCGGAAAAATACTTTTGGCACGAAAGAGAAATCCAAGCTTTTTTGATGCTGCCGTGGCTATAGATACAATGTGTTTATGCCAGTTAAGGTTACTTTCAAATGTGACGCCCACAAGATTGAAGGTGTCGTTGTTATGTAAAACTTGGCCGCTCATAAGTAGAGGATGCGTATTTGATGACTCTTTTCGCGACAAGGAACGTGATTGTGTTTTGGATGCATTAAAATTGACGAGATTTTTGGCGCCACAATCCAATATTAAATTAAGATCCTGCGAAAGAGATATCTGCATCGCTCTGCGTTTGTTTTCCAAGTCAGGTTTAGTGATGGGTTTAGGAACCTGAAAACTGGAGTGAAGGGTACTATCGTCGGCGAAACTATGAATGGAATTAGTTGTGGACGAGAGAAGGTCGTTGATGTGAAGAAGAAACAGCGTTGGTGCCAAAACTGAGCCCTGAGGGACTCCAGCATTTACTTGGTGAAAGCTTGAAGAATGGCCGTCCACAATAACTGATATACGTCGATAAGATAGATAACTAGAGAGCCAAGTACAGAGTTTAGTTTATTAAGAAGTGCGGCATGCCAGACCTGGTCAAAAGCTTTGGATATATCAAGAGCAACGATCTGGGACTCACCTAGAAACTCAAGAGACTTATTCCAACAGTGTGATACGAAGGAAAGAAGATCTACTGTAGATCTTTTGTGGCGAAATCCATACTGCCTGTCATGCAAAATTTTGTGTTTTTCTAAGTACTTAAGAATTTGTGAATTAATTAATTTTTCCATTACTTTACAAAGAACTTGTACTGCAATAAGTTGATATTTGCCCATTTTAACCTAAAAGATGGCAATGTTTTTTTTATATAAATATAAATAGAAACATTTTGTCTGCTTATGATGTAAAATCCGTAAAAAAAATGAACAGAACAATCTATGTCCAAAAATGTTAAAATTTTAATTATTCAAAACAAGTACTTGTGACAAAACACCTTTTATACATTGACGTCTTCAATTATTAAATAAAAATCGTTTTTACAAGGAAAGTGTCCACTGCCGATTTTAATGAAACTGGAATATGTTGTAGTCCATCAAAAAATAAGAAACGTATTTTTTCTTATCGGCATTAAACAGTTTTAAGAAGTGAAATTCACCTCTGAAATTCATCCTCAAAATTGTTTTTTTCAAATATCTTAAAAACTAATTGAGATAACTTTACGAAGTCCAAACAATAATTGTATTTATCGAAAACTGTATCAACCTCTAAAGTA